>VZTT01010468.1:0-11665 GCA_013400855.1 Buphagus erythrorhynchus | reverse complement strand
TTGCCTATTTTAATTTCTTTCTTTGAAAATGCCCATTCCCTTTTTCAGAAAATTGCACTGCTCTCTTTGCTGTTAGTTGGAACAGTCTCCAAACTATTTCCATCTGCATCAGTTACCCAAATGTCAAAGATTTCCATTCAATATAAAGTCCAAAAGCAGTCCTAAAGGGAACTTCTTTAAATACATATCTACTCAGGGTCACCTGGCTGCTCTTTATTGCTGGGGGGCTTTGTAGGGTTTATTTTCTGTGAAATGGAATATGAAAGTGCTTACAAAGGAAAAATTATCTGAAACTCTAGTCTTGCTCCACACTGACTAGACCCAAAAGACGTTGATTCCACTGGCTTTATTTCCTGTTTGGCAGCAAATAAATCCTAAAAGTAACGGGTTATTTGAGCTAGCAACTTATCAGGCAGGTCAAAATTTACTATTACTTTTACTATTTGGCCACATTTAACATCCTCTTAAATATTTCAGGATTATAGGAGCCACGTTTTTTTTCTAATTCTTCCTTTCTACTCTCTCTTCCTCTGTCCATTTCTCCTTGAGGAAAACTCACATAACATACAACTTTCCCCTCTGCTTTCTTTGCCATCCCTTCCTCTTTCTTCTTCCTCCTCCCTTGTCACAAGTATTAGTTTCTCAGCCACTTCTCTCTTTCAAGTATTCCCCTTCCTTCACTGGCCTCATTTGATCCGGCACATTTCTGTCTCACTTAGGTTTATTCCTTTTTTTATTTTTTTTTCAATCTCTTGAACTAACTATCCTGGTTTGTGATTTGTTCTCCTCATGCTTCATATTTAAAAAAAAACTCAAACAAGTCACCGTCTCCTAAAGCACAACAGGCCCTCGTGATTAACCAAGGCCAAGCTACAAAGAGGTGGATTTATTTTGGCAGACCACTAGTTAATCTGTAACGTATTCCTGCAAAGTAACTTGCACTGGGTACTAAATGAGGCAAACATTTGTCATCAAAGTGGCATTTTTTAGGTACATTGCTGGGATGAAAGCACAGAGGTCCATGCCTGACTCCCACCATCAGCCTCTTAAACCCCCAGTGCACCTGGCAGAGCCAGCACAAGGGCCCAAATGTAAAGCTCCCAGCCCAGGGCAGGGCACCAGCCCTGCTCTCTAGCAACTTCGATGCACAAATAGAAATTATAAACAAGAACATTTGCCCAGACCAGGGTGAACTCCAGTAGCATTAGAAGTGTTAACCGCTACACCATTAAAATAGTATTTTTTCCAGGCAAATAATATAAGTACTGCTGAGGCAAAACCAGGAGAAAGGGCAACATTTCTCCCTTTACGCAAGAATTTGGCCCTCTGTGCACACATTCCTTCATTAATCTGCACTTTCTGTACCACAGTCACAAGTGGAATCTAAATTACTGATTTTCCCACTCTCATCTGGCTCTGCAGCACATCACTTGCACCAGTTTCAACACTCTCTACCAGTAAATAACTCTGTTTCTTTAGCAGACCAGAACTTGAACTTGGACCACTGAATTAAAACGTGAAACTTCACCAGCAAGTCAGACCATAAATTTACAGTTTATTTTAACAAAAATAAACAGTATTTCTGGTGCTTATTCAAAGAACGAGTGTGAATACTATTCCACCATCCTTCCTAGCAATTCCCATGCCAGACCCCTGAAGTTATCACTTCACGTTTTGCTGCAAACAGCTGCTGCAGCAGTTCCTACAGGAACTTGCTCTCCTTAGCATTTGCTGCCATAGGTCATCCAGTAGAAGACCAAGACTGTGAAATCCTTATTGCCTGAGGACAAGAGCATATAGACCTGTTTTATTTCTTTAAAAGTCATCCTACCTGCTAGCCACCACTTCATGCTGAATATCACAAAGAAAGAAAGAAAAGATGGGTCCTGCCCAGAACTGTCTGCAGGCTGCATATAAGAAAAGAAATAGGAATAAGAGGAACATAACTTTGTAAGCACGTGCATGTTTTATGTGATTTTCTGTTATTTTAATGAATCTGTCAGGACCATGCTGTTCCATACTCATGGCCAGTGCTATTCCTTGCCCCAGAGGACAGCAGGAGGTGACTGCTTCTGTCACCACAACAGCACATGGAAGTTAGTTCTAGTCCTCTCTGATTTGCATAGGCAAAAATACACTTCAAACTAGAAGTCCAAGCTCTTTCATTATAAGCCCTCACAGAACCCTCTCAAACCTTCATGATTATTTTCTAATTACTTGGGTTACAGAGCCAACCCTTCAAGTTGTTTTGTAGGAGGTACCCCATTGTTTCCTGTGAGAACACATCAAGAAAGTTCTGCCACCCCTGGCTTTGAAATTTAACATCAGTGTGTACAAACAGGAAAAAATTTCCCAATAATGCAGTTTTCATCAATTTTATATTACTGCAGCTTTACCTGCATGACCTTTCCTGACACAGATGACCACTTACCATCTACTGAAGCTGGGTAATATACAGCAGGTGACAAGGGAGGAACATCTTGAAGGTAAAAAGTTAACTGCATTTCTAAATAGCTGAAGGAAGAGAGATGGGCTAGAAAAGCAAGCCAGCTTGGAATGGGAACAACACACTGCTTTACAATTCATGCAGAGGGGCATTTTTGCATATTGATTTATTGATAAGAGTGAAAATAGGAAGAAATTTGATGCCACACGAGTCAGAGCATTGTTCCTGATGAAGCCACATTCATAGTGTGATTGCCTTGAAGATCACATGTGAACTGGAAACAAGCCTAAAGGGCTCAGGGGACTTTATTCTCTTGGTGGAAAGACACATACACTATTTCAGAAAAGCAAGGAGCAGTTAAGTGTGTACACCAACTCATCCATCCATTTTCCTTGCTTTTTTTAGCTTAAAAAAAATGTAGCATCCTTTAGTCAATGTTCAGATAAGGGGCATTTCTTCTGGTAAGAAAGATCAGTGGAGCTTTAATGTTTTTAGGGGTTTGCAGGGGGTTTTTTTGAGTACATAAATGCTCCTGTTTTTCTAAGCCACAGCACTAAATTCTAATGTAGTAAGGACCACACTGCATCCCTGACAGATGCGCCTTCCTGACAGCACAGAGAGATGCAGCTGTTGGAGTCTGCAAATCCAGACCTCTGGGCCATGAAGCATTTCCCTGATTAGTTTTCTGCACCCAAAAGCAGATCTCAATTCAGAATCTGAACCTACTGCTGTAAATAGAGTTCACAGAGGAAAAACACAAAGTATTTGCTATCAAACTGAAGTTGCACAAATCCCAAATCACTATCAATCTGTTTTTTTTTTTTTTTTTTTTTTCCAGAGGGTACACTTCAAAACCACTGGAATACTGAGGCTATTAAGGGTAATTTGCCCATATTCACACTTTATTCCAGCTGCCCATGCAGTACTACACACCCCACTGCACTAACTGAGCCAGCAGTACCAGCCATGTGTGTATCACAAAATTGTGCCACACCACTAAAAACAAAAATTATAAAGTCTGTCCATAAGGGTTAAAGCACAGATTTTCCAAAGCATAGCATTAAGAGAAGATGGAAAGTGGGTATTGTCATGTACATATATAGCCAATAAATCTAAAAAATATCCCAGTTATCAAATGCTAAACAGCTTCTGAATCTCCAAGCAACTGCTTGTGCACTGGTCAGTCTGAAGCTGCAATCAGCTTGGGAAGAGGAGTCCCCAAGGAACAGCTTTGCTATAAGAGGGTTCAGAGCAGAAAAGTCTCTGTGGGATAACTCATGAGTGGGTAAAGAGAGGTCAGGTAGCCACTTGCAACTAACAGGATAGAAACATCTCCCAGCAAAGCAGCTAAGGTTACAGGATCTCTGGTGAAGAGCATTGTGAGAGCTGCAGTCAGCTCTCACAAACATGGTGAATGACTTTAGCACTCTTTCAAATCTATCTGTAGTATATTTGTAGGATATTTCTCTGAATTTTATCCTTTCTACCATTGGTACAGATAGCCTGGATGTTTTATCCTTTGTTTGATAAATGCCATTGCACACCTGAGTAGGAAGAATGCAGGGAACTGAAATCACTGCATCTCCATTTTCAGGAATTAATTTCTAACATAAGGCAATATCCTTTGTAGCATCCCAAAGACAGCACTGCCCACTTTCCTACCTAAGCCTGACTGCTAGGAACCATGAGTAGAATAGCACAGGCCAAAGAGAGTAAGATCATTTTACAGTCAGCAACCATCCAAAATCCAGGTGTTGAGATACTGACACACAATATCAAGATATTGAATCACCCACCCCTGCTGAAGCAATAGTGCCTTGGGCTGCCCAGAAAGGAGACAAGTTTGCCCAGGAACCTTGTCACAGCCACATTTCTTGCTCAAGGTGTCTTTGGCCAATTTTGCAAAACCACGGATGTGCAGAGATATTAGAAGAAGAACAGCAACTCCTACCATGCTGTAGCTCCTGTTCCATGTGAAATCTGTATGAGACCAGCACCTGTCGGGGTCTGGCTCACCCTGACCCTGGGATGGTGTTGGCAGAGTGGCTAATAAGTCATAAAGGGATGGGAATGACTAAAGGGCTAGAAACTGAAAGCTTTAATATAAGGACAAATAAAAAGGGGCGCACAAGGGCGCAACAATAAAACATAACCCGAAAAGCCTGCTCACAGCTACCTCTAAGAAATAAAGTCCTTGCTCCCCAGAAGTCCAATGTTCCCAGGTCTATGTAGTTCCCAGTTGCTCTCATAATCCTTTTCTTCTCCTTTGCTTCTTGCCATAGCTTGACTGGATATTATCTCTCTTGGCTTCTCAGTGTCCAGGGTCCAATGTTGTTACCTGCTGTGTGGCCAGTTCACAGCCCATCCCCTCCAGGACAAGCACCCGTCAGGGCTCCCAATCTTGTGCTCCTTCTAAGCACATAGCTTCACTCAGAATCATAAAACAAGAAGGCAATATAAATGATAGTCTCTTACCCTTCAGAGATGACAAAACAGAGGGTGGCATTGAACTAGTTTAAGATAACGAGAAAATTAATTGAGCAATTCTCCTTTTGCAAGTTGCAAGAAATTTGTATCATCAATGATGCCTTTATAAAAGCAATTAGATCCTTAAAGCTCTATTTTCTATTTGGTGTGCAAAGACAGAAGTCATTTCGATCTGGGATACTTCAGTACATTATAGGCACCCATATATTTCCAACTTCCAGAGAGACTTTTTAAAAAACACTTTTTCTTTTTTATCTCTGTCTCTTTATAAGCTGCCATTTTTAAGCTTTTTGAATTGAAATTAATTTGAATTGAAAAATACCAATTCTTAACAACCCTTATGTCTTCAGTCAGTCTTCAAATAGCCCAAGAGAAAAGTAAGGTTTTATGTAAAGTACTTTTAGTTGACTCAGTGAATATTAGAGATAGGCAGATCAGAGATGAAGTTGTGGCTTTCAAAACTTCCACCTAAAAGCCTTTCCTTTACTCTCCTCCTCCCAAAAGCTAAAGAAAATGAAACACTCCTATCTTTCTTCTGACCAAAAGCCTGGTCTGATGAACACAAAATAAAACCCAGGATTTATTTCATTCCAAAACAGTATCCCAAACACTCTTGCCACCAAGCTGCCATTTGTCCAGTTTCTAACATTTAGGTTTTCCAACCAAGGAAAAGATGAAACCATGGAGAAATTTTCCTTAAGCAAAAGATGTTTACCGGAAATCTTCTTTACTCTACAGCAGGAACCAACCCAGAGCAGAGATCGCATTTATGCCAGAGCTCTGACAAATGCCTGTTGAGCTGCAGCACTTAAACTTGCATTTTAAACAGCAGTTTGTCAAGTGATACTAATTATTTGGGAGGTCTCTGCTCCTAGAAACGTAAACATTTCTTTTCATACCAATCACATTTTCTTTTCCATGTGGTGCTTCCAGCAGAGACTGAAATTAAAATGGCTTCTTTGTGTGCCACAAAGTGGTTTATGGCTCAAATCCCCCTCTACTCTCACAAACAGGGGATAGCATTGCCCTGGGGCTCTGCACAGCACCTTCCCATCCCTGCTTTGTAAGCAGAAACCTCCTCTCCACAGGTGGAGAGCTCTCCCAGGATCAAACCCTTCCACTTTTCTCAAGGCTGCACAGCTTCCCTCTGGCTGATAACACAGGTCTGGGACTTGCAGTAGCCTGAGGATCACTTGAACTTCATAAAGCAAGCTAAGGGCTCAGTTGCTAGGGAGCACTTCAGGGAACTGACAAACAGCCTCTTGCAGGAGTCCGAGTCAAAAAACCACAACAAATTCCCAGACCTGCCAAGGAGCAGCTCAAACACAGGCACACATTTCATTCAAACTCCCTCCTGGTTCAACAAGCACTGCCTGGGCTCTGCTTAAGCCAGGCCACAAGCCTCAGAGTTTCTTGAAAAACACATTTTCACTCCCACCCCAGTATCTCACAGCAGGTCCTGCTTTTACTGACAAGTCTATTGGCCAAAAACTTCCAGTGTTGTATCCACAAGGCGCCACGTGGCTGCACAGCAGGGCCTATCACAGAGAAAATCTGGCAGTGTCAGCCAGCAAAAGTTTCATGAAATTGCAGCAAGTAACCCAAAGACTTTACCAGAAGTGAGACTAAACCAGCAGTTTCAGAGTCACACAGCCATCTGCAAGTCGCTTGTGGGAACTTTCTTGGTAGGGTAGTCAAAGACGGGATCAGCCTCTGCTATTCAGGCAAAATTTATAGAGAAGTCACATCCATCCTCTTTGGGACAAGTGTTGGGTCTTTTACTGTTTTCCAGACCTCATCAAAGTGTCCTGTGAGCAAGTTGCTGAGCCCTGGGAGCTGACCCAGCATGTCTGGGAAGGTCACCTGGCATGGACCTGCATCACACAGCCTCTGTGCAGAACCACCCTGTGAGGTACAACGTGGTGGGGCAAAGTCTGACCATGGGTACGGGTGTTACTTGACCCCTCCATGTTCCCTCTCTGTATTAGGATGTGTTTACTGGTATAGGCAGAAAAGGATGCAAATTGAACCACAAAAAGGAGTTGATTTTTATAGCAATGGGCCTTGGTTTCACACAAAGGTTTCTCATGAAAAAAGTTATTTTAACTTGATGGAGAGGGCAAGAACTTCAGATTTTTGCTGATGCTGGCTGTTAGGGGAGAAACAATCAGGAGCATACTGTATCATGTTCATGAATGTATACAGCTTTTATTATATGACCATTTTACTATTTCCCATCTTCTTTAAAACAAAGTGCTATCTATGTGTCTAATGAGGAAAGTATGTTCATGCATCTAATCAATTATCATGTCTCACTTTGAGCCCACCTTCTTTCAGCTATCAGGCCCATGGTAAATCTCAGATAAACCAAAGTGCTCACCTCCCCAGCACCATCAACTGCAGTCATCTTAAATGTTATTTTTAATGCCAACAAATTACAGTGTCCCTTCAAGAGACAATCAAGGACAGAGTCAAGGAACAGAAATACTGGTGAGACTACCTCGACAAGGGTACTGAGAAGGTGTCTCTGACTCATGCATTCGAATACATTTTCAAAGTCAAACATTGATTTACAGTGGAATAGACAAAAAGAAAAATGAAAGGCCAACAGCGATCATAGGGATCAACCCCAGGGCAAAGCCCAGGGACCCACAGGGCTGAAGCATGTGCACTGACCATGGGCACATGCACTGCAAGGCTTGTGGCTCACAGCCATACTCATACAGCTCAGCATCCTGCTGTGTCATCACTGACCCCTGACAACTCCTGAGAGCAAACATTAATTCCATCCTTTGGTTTGCTTTCACTTTACAGGAAACTCCTTTTCCTTCAGGGTTAATTTTTTAGACTGTTCTTGATGCAACCCTCTGCACATACGGATATCATTAATGCAAAATTCTTTATTGCAACTAAAGCAGCCATATCAGTTTTGAGATTATATGTACAGAGATAACCTATTCTTAATTCCTGCCAATGTCTGCAATAATAACCATAGTTGTTTAGCAAATTCATTTTATACTATTAACAATATGAATTTTCAGGGTGTGGGAGTACTTGCTTTAATTAAGTATGCAAATGATTCCTTAGAACATGTCAGTAGATCCTACAAACCTTCCTGAAGATACACCTGCTGCCTCTAAACTAATCAAATGATAGATTAATATATCACCCATAATTCTTAAGAAAACAGGAGAAGTAAGGAAGAGGTGAAGAGGGATCAGAGCTAAGAATGAATTCACGTAGAAGAGGGAAAGGAGCAGTCCAAGAGGAGACAAATAAGATAACAAAATCTGACAAACAACATTCAGTCCCAAGGTCCCACCAGAACAGAGCATCAAAGCTGACAGAAAAGTTAATGAGAAAATGCCATGAAAGCAAAGGACAAAATGAAAATAGGAATGGTGTTTGCTTTCACCACTGGAGCCAGATCCCTACACTCAAAAACTGCCATGGCTAATGAAAAACTCATTTGCCTTTCATAGTAAATAAAGCAGTTACCCATAAAATCTCCACATACAGAGATCTTACACTTCCTGTCAGAAGTGTTGTCAGCAGCTGATAAGGCTCTATTATCGGTCACCTTGGGACACTGGCAGGCGACTCACAGGTCAGAGGCACACACTGAAATAGTCTCTGGAAGTTCCACTTTCAACAAATGCCAACACTGTTTTGGCATCCTGCCCAAGGTCTTCTGCACCAGTTAATCCAACCCTGAACAGGATTAATTTCTCATACACACAGAGTATTTTGCTTTCAGGGGTCTATAGCAATTGTGCTGAAAGCAGAGGGAGTCAGTCCTCAATCCTGTATTAGTTCTCAACAAGCAACTGTCTGAAGGATATAGGAGATGTTCATCCCTTAATGAGTCTGATATCATCACCAGTCACTCCATCAAATGACAAGTTATCCCAAAATCTAGGCAATAACTCAGAGATTATTTGAATATAAATCAACACAGAAATCTCACTAGTAATTGGTATTATAAGTATCANTTTTTTTTTTTTTTGTGTTGCTGTTTCTTATTTCTTCTGTTATATTCACAGTTTTAATTAGGTGTAAGAAGATGGAAATTATTAAATTTGAATATATGTGTGTGTTAGAGAACAACGTTGTTCAGTGATATTAACTGCAAGGGTAAATTGTGGTAATTAGAAAGGTTATTGCAGTATAGGCAATGAATAGACAGCGAGAAATGAAGTGTGGGGCTGATTTCAGCACGTGCATATGGACACACCATTTACTACCCTACAAGGAATTCTCAGAGAAGGAGAAAAATAGAGCTCTATAGTGCAAAGGAAGAGTGAAAGCAGTTGTATACCATATCCATTTTTCACTAGGGAAATAACTTCCACCCTCTGCTCTTCCCCAAAGCCCTTCAGCTGCTGCTCAGCAGCTGTCAGGAGGGCTGAGACTTCCACACAGCACCCAAATGTCCCAGATCTCCCACCAACATGTGTGAACAAGACCCAGAAATTGTTTTCCAGGAGAACAAAATGTGGAGGAAGGATCATGTCAGGGCTTCACACTCTTTTGTACAGGAATAAATCACCAGCCAGGAAGGAAAGGAAAGTCCATGGAAAATGAGATCCCGATGAAATGGGAAATGAACACAGGCACCCAAAAATCCACTGCCACGCAGTGTGGACAAAGTCCTGCTATAACCCAATTCCTGCTTCCTTCTTCCATTTTGCAGCACGCAAATGTGGCTGCATTGCTCACCAGACCTACATATGAGTGGTATAAATCTGGTCATGCATAACACTTATGTGATTCTCCGTACACACCACACAAAGACACATGAACTATTATTAATGTTGTATTCACAACTTACAGAGCACCTTCCACAAGCAGCTTAAAAACTCAGCTATTCCAGCTGAGAATCACACCTGTCAATCAGCACCACCTCCTGGGCTAAAAACCAGACATACTCTCACCTGGGACTTCTTTGCAATTATATTGATGCCATACAATTACAGTTTGAAAAACATGGCACAAGATACCTTTTCCCCTGCTCCTTGTAAAAATTTTTCCACAGCAAAACTCTGATGAATGCCAGTGATGTGAGTAATTAAAGAGAAAGTGAAACAAAACCCTGCAACAAATGATTTATCAGTAATTACGAGTGGTAGTAGGGAGAGTTATTGAGCAAATTTGCAGATATGCAGACTCACTCATCCCCTACATG
This sequence comes from Buphagus erythrorhynchus, assembly GCA_013400855.1. NCBI lineage: Eukaryota > Metazoa > Chordata > Aves > Passeriformes > Sturnidae > Buphagus > Buphagus erythrorhynchus. Next base: position 1,547 of record VZTT01010468.1, on the reverse strand, counting down.
TGGACAAACCTACACATGGACAAACCTAGTGTACACTGTAGCTAGTCAAAACCCCTCTGAAGAGATGTGTATGTGTCATCACTAACCTCTGCACACTCACATACACTGAATCCCTCTCCCATACAGTGCAGCAGCTTCCTTGGCTAAACCATCACTTTGTGTTAGTTTGGTTCTTAGTGAAAGAGACATTAAAAGTACCCAGGTGTTTGGGGATTTTTCTCCTTAGACTGAATCTCCTAGATTTGGCCCCTAAAACCAAGAAAAGGATCTTCTACAAATAGCAGCTCACTCATGACTGTACAGAGGGCATGAAAAACTACTGCAGCAGATGAAAGTTATATCAAACACATATGAAGAACACAGGTATTATGACATATGCATCTATTAGACATTTCTTTCAAGCATGATTAGCTAGCAAGTAGTTTAATATAATTATTTAATAAACCCTGACTGTGTTATAGGAGTACTGTAGTATACATTCATTCTTGTAAAAAACAGCTTTCTGTGAATCACAAGGAACCATATCAACATTTCCTGTTTAAAATAGTACATATAGCACATATAGCACATATAGCACATATAGCTATTACATTTTAAATAGCAAGTAAATATCCTGCCCATCAAGGTTATGTTACCTTTGAACCTCCTATTTCAACTTCTCTTCTTGCTGCATAAACGGCTCTGGAAAACACCACAAGGACTTCTACAGAGGGTGGTGGGAAAGCAAGAGGAAATGGGAAAGAGGAACAGAGACAGTCACAGTGCCAGGCAAAGGGACATAGATGGAAACTGCCTGAGTGGGCTTAAGCACTGCACAGAGAATAGTCCCATGACTCAACATCTCAATCCATCAGATGACTCCTTTCAAAAAAAACAGTGCTGCTTTTCATGGTACAAGCCATTGGGGTTTGTTTAGTAGTGGGGAATAAAGTCAGAAGTGGACCTCTCTTAGGAAGCTCAGGTAGCTGGTGCTTTAGTGATGCCACCTAAAAGCTTCTTTTTCCTCCCGCTCCCATCAGGTGGGAAACTTTCCTTCAGGTGACTCAGTGCCCATTCAGCACCCACCAACTCCACCATTAGGGCAGTTGAGCATGGCTCTGCAGCCCTGTATCAATGGGAAAGCAGCATTTTCACCCAGGGAGATGCCTGTGCACATGAGCCTGTGTGTACCTCACAGTATGGCTCAAATAGGATCAGCAGCACTGGCGTGCCCTCAGTAGACCCAAGCATCAGTGCAGGTCCAGGGACATCCAGGGTCACCACCATGGTCATGCAACCCCGTGCATGACATGTCACCCACTCATGGCTTTTCTTGAGCCAAAGGATGTTGAGTCTCCTCTATCCAGCAGGATTGCTGCATATATTTGCTGTTTGAAAGCAGATTTGCAAGTGAAAGGGGGTAAAATGATGCCGGGTGTTCTTCATGACCGTCTGTGTGGGGTTGCACTTGACTACTGTAAACCTAGAATCACAGAATCATTAAGACTAGAAAAGACTTCTAAGATAACCAAGACCAACTCCTAACCAGCCCTGCCAAGTCCACCACT
>VZTT01010459.1:0-36691 GCA_013400855.1 Buphagus erythrorhynchus | reverse complement strand
CCCACACAACTCCAGCACAGTCCATGGAGAATAATAGATGGCCTTCCTACTCTCAACTGCTGATAATACAATTAAAGAGAAATAACAAAGCAGCATAGGGGTAAAAAAACAAGTCATCAAACTACATTCCTTTTGTACTTTAAAAATCCACATGTTTTAAATCCATTGTTGCAGGGACTTCACCTCTGTGTGTAAAAGAAAACCCTGGGCAAACAGATTCTGATTTTGTTTGGAGTGCTCAGGAGTTCTAGTAACACTGTTGAAAAGGGTGTCAGTAATGCAGCTTGCAAACAAACAGATGAGTGTAAATTCTCTCATAAATACAAATTTGTTCATCTCTTAGATTTTTCTTTTGTTTACTAAGCAATCTACCAGCACAATTAAAAAATGGAAGTATGGAATTAATTAAGACCACAAACTTTGTCTTGAAGCTGAGCATGGACTGAGCCCAGGAGTGTGAGCACTGTGAGGCACTGCAGCTGTGTGCTGTGATGTGTTATTGAAAAGCAAGCCAGGGGACTATGTGTCAGCATCCTATTTCTTCTGGCACACAGCCTTCCAGTAATTCTGGGAAAACTTCCCTTAATACTCTCATTTTGAATCCAATGAATGCTATTAGGAGAAGGCTAAATTTACTTTAATACTTATTTTACTAACATAACGAGAAAGGACTTACAGATCTTGAAAATGTCATACAAATATCATGATTTCTATTATTCATTGGTCGTGTCCTGGCTCATGTGTTAACTCTGGAGATCAGTGACCAGGAATATAATTTCCACAAAAATTATATTCTATATCATAAACATACTTTCTCTATCTTTTATTTAAAACTTCAAAGAAACTTTAAACTCATGTAGCAGTGTTCATTTCAGAGGGATCAACCCCATCTATGCAACAAAGTGCCATCAAAATGCCCTGGAAAAGAAATGTCTTCTTCCAGAAACACATTTGCTTAGGTATATGTATTTTTAGTATCTTGTTGCATAAATCAGTCATATGTAGGCCACAAATCTTTGTAGGATGTGTAGGCCACAAGCAGCTGCTCAGCATATGACAAATTTTGTCTCCTGTGTGTACAACAAAATTAGCATATCTTTGTCATTGTGTTACACTATAAACAGAAAGTAGTATCAAACCAAGTTTTGGTGGCTTTTGTTTAGGTGGCTCAGACCTTAGTGGAAGGTACACCATATTACCCTGGTTTTCATCCTCCTCCCAGTTCCTCCATTTCATGAAATAGGGTGAGTCTTCTTATTACAATTTAATGTGCCCAAGTCAGAGTACAGGCATTTTATATCTCTGCCCTAGGAATAAAAATTTCATAGGGTACATTCTAAGACTCTGCAAGATGAGAACTTGACTTGATTTCCACTCTAAAAGACAAAAGGAAGGCCAACACTTCAAATACTGAGGTTTGCATCCAAAAGGTTCTCTGGTTTTCAGTTATGAGTTAACAGGTCACCAGGCAGTTCAGGAATTAAAAGTATCATAGCAAAATAGAAAAGTGCATGGGACACACCAGAGCTCTTTAAATTGCTGGAAGCAGAAAAAAATAAGGAAGGTAAAGGCAGTTTTAACAGTTTTTAATTGGTAAAATGAAAGTAAGTTTTGCTCCAGGCAATGGGCATCAATGATAAAGCACATGGATTTGAAAACTCTTAGAAACTCTTCTCAATAAATAGGAATTGGAGTTGCTTTTCTTATGCCACTTTCTGAATGTCCTGCAACATTTCACTGGTGCTGATTTTCAAATGCAGAGAATCTCTGCAGTTATCTTTGGGTAGTGACAGTCTTCCTGTCTGACTGCTCCTATACTGTGCTAAGCTGCCATGCTCTGGCTGCTACAGCCTCCTCAGACATCAGAATATATTCTCATGTCGAGCATTTTGGCAGTGCTTTGTTGCATTGACCATGCTGGTCCCTCTGAAATGGGCACCACTGGCTCAGTTTAAAGATATTTTGTACCAGTGAAGCTTCATTCATGAGATGCCTTGTGCTGGTAAAACAAGGTCACTCACCTTTTTTCTTCCATTTATACTCCAACCTTCTTGAAACCTAGTGCCAAGGTAACTGCACTTCTTGGAGGCACAGACATGAAAGAGAGACAGTATTTATTAGAAACACTTGAGCAAAGTAAACAGATTCACTGAGCTAAAGTCAGTCCTAAGGCTGCTTAATGCCAAAGCCTAGCTGAATTATTGTTCTGTGCTGCTGAAATCTTGCCAATTGCTTATCTAGCTGCATATATGGAATAAATGTTAACAACTGAAAAAGGGAAAACTCTCATTATAAATCAAATTCTCTGACTTAGCTGCTCATCTATGAGTACTGAGCACTGAATAGTTCTTTTTTGAAAACTTCTCTTTACACTTTTACTTAAGAATGATTAGCTCTCTTCCACATTCTTTCGAGTCTTTAATGCTTTCTCCTGTGGGGCAAAATCTATGTCTGGGTTTTGTAGCAGTGCCAAAATACATCCAGGACAAGGAATTGAGGCCAAACATAGAGCTGTTCTGTTGCCAGACAATGTGAGCAGTAATGGACAAAAGATTTTCTAAGAGGTTGAGCTGATTCATTAATTTTTTTCCTTCACATCTATACCATATGGGATTACATGGCTTTTGTGAGTTCTGCTGCAGTGTTTTCTTCTTTCAAAGCTTTTCCGTCCCCAGCAGGGTGATTCAGAGCACACCAGGGGCAGCAGGGGGATCTGTATAAACATCCCACTCAATCCCTAGTATTGCTGTGCCTTTAACTGAAAATTAGGCAGAGGCAGAAGGAAACTCTACCATTAACAAATGTTGGGCTGAATGCTTCTTGACCACAAGTTCAGGCTAACTCCCTCTGACCTTGCTGAAATAACAGGGCTCTGAGCCATGGAGGGGCTTGGTCTGTGTCCAGGGGAGGTTTTGGAAGATTCCTGCATTCCTAGTGGATTTTATTGTGTTTAAGGACTCATGGTTCAGAGGAGAAAAAAGTGCTGCACGCCCACCACCACCCAAGGTTCATACCATGTATTGTGTTTTCGCAATGCTTGCCAGCACTGGTGTGTTGGCTGAAGGCATTCGCTGACTCCTCTCTGGCCAAGGGTTTAAAAGCTACAGCTGAAGGTTTTAAACATGCCTGGCTGTAGTGGGTTGGGTTGTAGGGGTGATGGTTCAGGGCTGCCTCTTGTGTTTCTGTAATTCTTCCTTTTCTGCTAGCATGGCTTTATTTGCAAGACTCCTTTCACAGGCTGCTGAGCTCCCAGAGCAAACACCTCCCTGAGAGCTTTGAGGGGTTCTTTTGAGGATGTGCCAGGATCAGCTGTGTCACGCAAGTAGATGTTAATGAGGAGAAATCCAGTGACCTTAGAAGCAAGGCATCACAAGTTGTGCTAAGGGACCATATGCTGGGATCCTTGCAGGAGTCTTGTTAAGTTGATTAACTGTCGAAAAGGTTTTCTGGGGGAAATGAGGAATATAGTTATGTCAGGCTGTGGGCTTAACTGCAGAGACATAATGAAGCTAACATTTTGAATTAGTGTTTTTTTCTATAAAAAATTACTAAAACATTTAATGATAAAAAAATGTGGGAAAGCCCCTTAAGATCAGTGTAATAATAGGTTAAAAATACTTTTTAATCTTAGAAAATTGTTTTTAAACCTGAAGGGTATGAACAGAAAAGAATATAAGGTGATTGATCTTTTTTTAAGTAAGCATGATCTTTACATTTGGTTTTGATTTTTAAAAAAGAGATTTCTTTTTAAAAAGAGAAGAAATTATAAGAAACTTTTCCCTCCTACATGTTCAGTAAATTTTTTAACTCAGTGTCTATGTGTCTGTGTTGAATAATTTTCATATAAATAAAAGTGGAAAGGGCTTTGTTCTTGTCTTCTCTATCTATTGTCACCACTAAACTTGAATAAACCTCTTATCCTTTCTTTATCCCTGCCCTGCACTAATGGCAACAATCAATCTTTTTATGGTTATCCAGGCAGTTTATCTTTCCTGTCCTTCCCAGTTTCCCAAGCAGACCAATAATCTTTTGTTTACTTGAACTTTGTGTCCTTCTGGACTACATGAAGGCAACAGTCTCGGGACAGAGTCCAAGGCAAAAGAGTTAAATCGACCCTGTTGCGTGACAACTCCCTTCAGAGGTTCACTGCTTAATTAACTATTTCTGTTGCCTAAGAGCCATTGTCGTGGTCCAGTATCCAAATTGGAAGGAAAAATGTTGAGAGTTATATATTCACTCAGACCTAAGCCAAGTTCAGAGACACCAGAGAGCAGGAAGCCCAAGGGAAAACTGGGACTGCTTTGGGACAGTGAACAGTTTTGGGGTCTCCATGGGAAGCCTTTCTCCATTTCCCTGCCTGTTGGCCCAGCATCAGCCTTTACTAAGCTCCAAGCCTTCACATTTAGGCAGAAGCAACAGAGCAGCTGGGAAGCTGTCAGAGTGCTGGTGGTAGCAGTTAGACTCCATTCCAGCCTACTGCTACTCAGGTATGTGCAAGCCTGAACCATCATCCTTACCCACAGCCTGGCCATAGCTTCAATTTGGTATGTACCAAGGCAACTAGTAAGTTAAAAAGGGCTGGTAGGGTAAGTTGTCAGCTGATGCCTGCAAGGGTCACTGAACTTTGCCTCTGAACAGGGATCAATGCTTTTGTTAGAGTGAGGGATACATGTAAAAACATAGCTAGAGATGTGAAGGGATTACAGTGAATGACATGGGTTTAGCTCAGCCACACCTGACAGCCTTTTTGCAGCCTAAGCTCTTCTGGAAAAACCCTCCAAACCTGAGCTATGAATCCAACCTTAAACCAAACTCTGACTCCAGCTTTAGCCAAGAATTTGGCATTAGTATAACTGAAGTCTTATCAGACTAATAGAAAAGTTGTTACTCTGCAGGTTCGTTTGTTTGTTTTTCAAAATTATTTATGGAAAGCCTCAGTAATAATAGTACAGTCAAAACTGTAATGCACACATGGTGTAGGCACTCCCCTTTTCCTCTGGTGTCCCACTCACTCTTCCGCCGTTCCTCTGGGCCAATGGCTTCAGCCTGGGGGGAGTGGGTACAGCCAGGCAACAGCATTTGGAGTCCTTCACTGGGATAAGTATGGTGAAGGTGGTGGTGGTTTCTTCCTCCTCTTCCTCCTCTAGGAATGACTAGGTCATCCTCTAGGTATGACTTGAGGTCATACTCCTATTTCCCAATACCTTTTGTGCTTTTATTCTTCTTTCATTGATCTGCATTTCGATGTTATATCTGAATTTACCATATATAGTACATTTTAGCTATGTTAGAGACTTTTTTTTTTAATATTTTCATTACTCCTAAGATGGGTTCTGTTCATCTTCCAGGTCAGCACTTCTGTTGCTCACCACTAGTGTGCTGGTTTTAGCCCTGCAGGGCTCAGCATCAGCCCATGCCCTGTCTCCAACATCCCGTTCCTGTACTCCTCTACAGCACCTCTTAGGAGACCCCCTTTGCAGCCTTTTCTCTCATACCAAGCCTGCATTGCATCATTCTGCTAAGACTGTAGAAGTTTCACACTCCACACAAGACCTGCATGTTGCCACTCTCTGTATAAAAGCTATGGTTACACCTTTGGAAGGTAAGCAATGCAAGTTCAGTGTAGCTACTTGGTTATTAGAAAAGTGGCTGTTAAAGCAACAAATCAAACCAAGTAAAAGGAAAGCCTGGTGCAAGTTGGGCAAGAGGGAAAAAAATCATTTAATAACAATCTTGGTTATTGTTTCAGTAACTTGTATTCTTGACTTTATCCCATTTCATTTCTTGATCAACCCAAATTCTAAGTGGGGGATATTTTAGTTAGATTATGACTGATGCTGCATTTGTGGTTTTAGCTTTAGGAGGCTGGAGACTGAGCACATGACAAATGCTTTGGTGGCTCATAGCTGCCTTCTGATGTCCCAGGAGGAAAATGGAACACAAACAGCTTGAGGACAGTATGGCACAGACAGAGCTAGGGCTAGGGTTAGGTTCAGATGAAGTGCTGCCTTTATTCAGGTAAATGAGAAATGAGGCCTTGTTAAAGGATGGATTTAGGATCAGACTTCTCAGTGTAGTGATGTGTTGGTGTGCTGATATTCTGCCTGGACGGCAGGACAAGAGAAGCTGATTGCAATTCCAATTCACAAAAGGCCCAGGCTAGCAAGGAGAAGCCAGCTGGGGTTACAGAATTGACTTCCCTGGTTTGTGGTCATCTCATTGTAAAAGCTGTCTCCCTTGGCCACTGCTCCATGGAGTGAGCATGGAGTGAGCACTCCATGGAGTGCTGTGTCAGTGGGCAGTGTCCAACCTCCTTGGATACGCTCATTCTCTGCAGGTAGTCTGGCTGCTGCTGTGGGTGCAGTGCCACCCACACCCCCTGAGATGAAAAGAGCCGCCTGGACAAGGGCTCTGCAGTGGGGGCCTGGGCCTTGATCCTGTTGTATTTCCTGCTCCTGATGTGCTGTTGCTGAGGGTGCCAGAAGCCAGACAAAAGTATTGCCCAATGTCCAAAACTAAAGGTCCTAAAAATCATGCCTAGGTGTTTCCTCTAAGTATCCACAAAAAAACCTTTCCCATCTGACTTAAGTTTTCTGAATGCAGTAGCATCTTTATGTGTATCCAGAGAATTCCCAGGAATTAACCAGGCTGAGCAGATTGACACCTTGATTATAGGAACCATTAAATAGATGTTCTATATAAAGTCCCCAAGGGCATGATCTGGAGGAATGGTCTTGGTATCTTCTGAGAGCACAGGCAGGCTGAGGCTCAGTGTGCTACACAGGTGGGGCTAAACTTTTCTTCTAAGAGATGAGAGGCAGGTAAAGGGAGGAGGAGTTTTTTTCTCATTTGGGGAAAAATGCTTTAAAACATACTGCTGATCCTAATAGCTCTGAAAGACAGGGACTGGTGGATTTAGCCCCATTCTGCTGGAGGTGTCAGCTTCGTGCCAGGTTGGTATAATAACCCAGTTTACAAATCAGCACATTAGTACAAGCCCATCTTCATAGGTGAGAGTTTTTCAGTGGTCATGACTATGATGGATGAAGAATGGAGACGACAATGTCTCCATGGGCTCAGCAATCTTCGCTGAGACAGAGAACAGAGAGACCTTTATCCTAGCAGGATAAAGAACACCTGAAATTACTTTGATGTAAGTTACAGCAGCCCTTGTTTTCCAATCTCATCCTATATTTCCCTTGGGTCCTACTTGTCTGAAAAAATTAACATAGCTATTTTAATATTTTGCATGTTTAAAACATTGTCTGTGCTAGTTTTTTCTCAAAACAGTTATATTTTTAAATAATTATATTTTATAATGTAAAATATCGACATTTTGCATAGCTTTCCAAAATAAATGTGGAACTGATCAAATGCCACATTTTGAATCATGCCTTGAAACAAACCTTTATTTTCCCCAATTTATTTTATTATTTTTCTTACTGACAACTCTGGGGTGGTGAAAAAAATTTTTTTCCCCGGGTAATTTATTAAAAAGCCTAACTAATTACTTTTATAGCTCTCTGAAAAGGTTCATCATTAATAAAGTGCAAAAGAGTTCAGTCCTGCCAATAAAACTTTGGACTGTTTGATAGCCAGAATCTATTAAACAGTAAAAGAAAGTGGTTTAGCATCTGCGGGTGAGAGAGAACCTAAAAGGAAACATCTTGATACAATTTTAATTTTGGGCCTTAAATTGCACACCTGTATATAATGTAATGAATTTTTTCTTCTGAGGGGAAAAATACCCACGATTTTTGTGATACTGGGGTGAGAGTGAAACACTGGAATTGAAAAAGCAAAATTAATCCCCAGAACAGTAGATTATAATTGAAGCCCAGGTCTGGGTCTAGTGAATGGGATGAGTATCTATGCTTTTACATGATCCCTTCCACTAGTGTCCTTAATATATTTTGCAGATAAACCCCAAAAGTTAAGTCCTTGAGCTGTCTGTGCTCTAGATCTAAGCCACTTGTTTATTATGGAAAGAGCATATATCTCCATCCTTGGAGATAATCAGATCTTGACTAGACATGACCCTGAGCGATCTGATCTAATTTTAACATTGACTCTAACTTCAAGGTTGGCCCTGCTTTGAGCAGGGATCAGACTAGATGAGATCAGGACTGACTTCTGACTGAGGTTTTCTGAGGTTGTGTACATGTATACATGTGGATGCAGACAATTACTGCAATTAAGAGGTTACTCCTTGGCTCCAGGCTAAAGATATAAGTTTCATACTGAAAGCATCACTATGAAATTTGTCATAGGGCACTTTGGCTAAACAGTGAGTAGAGAAAATTATTTATCTTGCTATTCCAAAGCATTTAAATTCTAAATTCTGAATTAAATTCTAAAGCATTAAAAGCAATTAAATCAGCTACAGAGCAGCCGACTCATGTGAGTAAGGGGCCACTATTTGAAGATTTCTGCAAGTTAAACTTCTTTTTCCCAAGATACTTATTTCTTGGAGGAAAAGAAATCTAGAAACAGTCCTGAATTCTTGTGGATTTTTTGGTATTTTGCACTCCAAAACAGGTAAATTAGAAGCCCTCCCTGCCTGCACAGCAAAAAGTGACCTGCAGCAACAAGACAGAGGTGATGGCTCAAGATAGTGTTGAGGCAGGTTGTTGGTGTCTCCACCAGTGTTTCTTGATCAACCATTGCTCGTAATCTGATTGCAATCTCCCTAGTTTTTTATTAATCTCTCATTAATTCTCCTTCATCTTCTCTCTGCTAGTTGCTGTTATCTAGGAAGAGAGCCCAAAACCCATCTAAGTCCTTTTTAAATGGCTGTAGTATGTCTGCTGAAGTATTTGTTCATAGGAGATGAAACACCAGGAGAAAAAGCCTCCTAGGACACATGATGTATTACTGTGTGTTGGCTTTTCAACATGCAAACACAAAGCTACTCCAGTTTTTGGAACAGAATAAGAAACTTTGAAAGTTGGATGGATTTTGACAGCTGTTTGAAACCAGAATTATAGCAAGTGTTTCTTCAGTCTGATCTCTGAGGGTTTAATGAGGCTTAGGCTCAGGCAGTCATCTGTGAAGCCTGAAAATTTTGTAATGTAATGCTCATCTGCGCTCAAAGAGAGTTGTGTAAGAAGATGAAAATCACTTTGCAGTGGGTTAAAGGAACAATATAATTGGGAAATTATATAGAAGCCTGATCAGAGCTTAGGGTGATCCCAGTATAAGTCAATGTAACTCTGTGTCAATCCAAAGATTTATTCCATCTTTCAGCATCTGGGAGTAGGATGCCAGAGCAGCAAAGTAGAGAGGAAAGCAAAGCAAGACAAAAACCCTGAAAGCATGGATAGGAAAGTAAGGATTTGTCTATCAAGAAATGACTCAGAAATCTCTTTATTATTTCTTTCATTCATAGCATCAAGTTCAGGGTTTGAAATATCTTGATATTTAGATTAAATATTTGAAGGGTAAGGAACACAGAACTATTTAAAAAGGAAAAAAAGTAAGAATTGAGTTGTGGCAACTCTTCCCTTAAAAAAGAGTATTTGACTAAATACCTAATTAATGCCAGACACATATGCAATATCTATATCTGTAGTGCTTCACCTCAGAAGGATCACTGTAAAAACAGTGTAAATGGTATTTCTGGAGACAGAAATCAAAATTGTCTTGAAATTAAATATTTACACTAGAAATTCTCTCATTGACTCACTTTGATTTCTACCAAATGAAGCCAAAGGTAAAATGTACTATAAAATCCCAAAGAGACAGCACTGAAAATCAGGTTTACTCCCTTGTTAACATTTCCATTTCATTTCTGTCTTTCTCATTTGAATGTAGATCACCCTCAGGGATATGAGAGCTGGAACAGGGCCTGGGGCAGGTGCTGACTTTTGCACCCCAGCTGAAACCTCTTGCACATTTTGCAACTCTAGAGAACAGTGTACCTACCAGCATTACTGGGAAGAGCACTGTGATGATTTCCCTCTAGTGATGGAATATGTCAACTACAGATTATTCTACGTATCTAAAGTGCTGACACAGTACAAGTAGTTGTTTCTTCCTTCTTTTGAACAGACACTTTGGGAGGGGAAGAAAAGAGAATCAGAAGCTTATTGTTGTCTGGAATGCTATGAAGTCAAAGAAAAAATAACAGCACTCTCTACCACGAAAAAAATCCCAGCAATCAACCAAACCAAACCAACCAATTGAGCAAAAAAACCCCAAAACCACCCAAACAAAACAAAACAAAACGCACACAACAACCATCAAAAAAACTAACTTCAAAGTAACTCCTTAAAATTAGAAACGAAGTTTTGCACATTTAATTTGGTATTCTGCATAGAAAACGGCTATCTCTTAAACTGAGTATCATAGTGTATTTTTGGATGGAACAAATAACTCTTTCATCAGTTGTTTTCTTGGTACTTAGAAAATATCTTCTCCAAGCCTGAGACACTACTGTAAGAGTTATCATTCTATGACAGGGCTTGAAAATTGTAGCAGAAATAGGAGTGGATTCATCTAATTTTGCTAAGCCAATGAAGAAATTATTTAACTAACATGGGCACAAAATGCCCTAACCAATCTTTTGTTATTTTCTAAAGAACAGCCAGTTTTGGCATTATAAGTCTTTATTATCCCCCCTGAATAATTATGAAATTATTGGCTATTGTCAAATGAATTTGGCAGTAGGAAAAAGGTTTTGGAGATACTAAGTTTGACACTATTTGTAAAAATAACTAGATGGCTACTAAGGAAAATTCATTAAAGAATGTCCTGAAGGGTATCAGAGCACTAGTAGAGTCTGTGTGGACACAGAATGCCTGTGGGAGGCTGACATGGAGTGAACCCAGCCACACCTTCACTGATGTCTGACACCAGATTAGAGAGCAGGTAATTTACACCTAGCTCGAGGTGTCTCTTACACAGATTTTCTTGGCCACAAGAAGGTGTGAGCAGAGGGGAACAAGGCTGGAATTAAAAAATGTTGAGAAATTTGAGATAGGGATGACTTTTATCACAGTGATAAAAGAACGTGGTACAGTTGGGCAGGAGTCACTGGTACTGCTACTGCACAGGGAAGGGTCAGAGGACATTTGGGGACTGCAGGTCCAACAGTGCTGCAGTAACCAAGGATATGAAGCAGTGGAAGAACCTGCATGGGTGGTTGTGGAGCTAAAACAGCCAAAGTTAGTTCTTAACTAACTAAGAAGTTAGTTTGCCTAACTTCGAGTTAGGCAGTTTAATTTTTATGTGTAATTTTCCCTGGCCTTGATGCAGAACCTAGACTCAGTGACTTCTTTAGGCCTCTTACTGCCCTATGGCTGCACAAATTATATTTCCTGTGGTTAAATAACAAAGTCTGCTGCCTGAGGATGAGGTAGCAACATTGGGATCACAGAGTTATTAATGTAAACAGTCAACCAAAAGTGAAACGTAAGGAAATTGGGCCTCTCTAGTCCTGGTTAATTTGACAAATGCAGAGAACTGAGTGATTACATGATTAGGTAACAAAAATTTTAATGAGTTAAGTCATGAATTGATCACAATTTATTAGAGTTGAAATACTGGATAGGCAGCCTGGTTTGCATAAGTGGCTTGTATCCTGGTTAAAACCACTTTCTTATATGTTATCCTCAGTTTTGCAGGAAAGGCTTGATGCCAAGTGCTAAAGTGAGGTAAATGGTGGCAAATTTTTGGTTGATCCTGACTTGTAAAGTCACCTCTGAGAAACCCTGCCCTGTGTCTGTGTCCATCACATGACCTAAGATATGGGGACAAGGTGGGGTAGAAAGGATAAGATGCTTTCAAATAGTCATTGGGGACATGCCAAACACAGTTTTGGAGGGTTGCATTGCCATAATGTGCAGCTTTGGTAAGGGAGGTCCATGTCCAATGTGTCCAGCTTCTTGGAGGGGGGAAGCACCCCACTGCCTCCAGCCATCTGGGCTGTGGATGCACAGAGGAAATTTGGTGTGTGTGAGACAACTGATAATAGTTTAGGCATCCTGGTATTGAGCATCCCCAGTTTTTCAGGATTCAACTGGACAGAGCCATCATACTTTATCTTCCCCTCTCTTATCCTTTCCCTTTTGCTTTATTGATCACCTTTTTAACTTCCCTCTTATATCCCTTTCCACACCTCCAAATCTCCACTCAGATAAACAGCCTGCCCCAAATCACTTTTTCCTCACTACTCCCAGTTTTGCTGCATCCCACCTCAACTTTGCTATTGGTGCCATCCTCAGCCTTGAAGGGCATTACCAAAGTGGATCCCCAGGTCTTGGGAGGTACCATGTGCCCAAAAGTCCCCAGCACAACCTTCAGCTGTCATGTTTGCCCCTTGCTCACACACCTTCCCCTCAGTCCCCTGTGAAGCCCAGTTTCTCCCACTGTCATCTGTCACCACCAGCAATTTCTCTGTTCTGCTGAGAGAGGTGGCATCAGCTCAGACCAGGGACCAGCTACCTACCTGCAGTCATTAGACATCATCTTATTTCTTCCCTCCAGATTGCTCCTTAAGTCATCTGCCTCTCCCTCTGCCCCCATCTTCCTCCCCACACATTATACTCTTATTATTTAATGTGGTTTTCTTTACAGAATATTCAGCATGTGCAGAAAGGCTGTGTTAACAAATATTTAAAGAGGTGGAGGAAGGAAGGACATTATAGTTGCCAGATACTCTGCATATCCTGTGTACTGTGGTCATCACAATTGGAAAAAACCCCACCATCATGTTAATTTTAAATTTCAATCTCAGTGGTCATGTGGTAGTTATGTGAACATGTAACACTCACAGCAAAAATGCCTCCCAAAGCTGAAAGGCTGCAGAATCTGAAAAATAATCAGCATCATTTTAGCAAGACCTGAAAATCACTAAATATTTGAACAAGTTTCTCTGAGGATTTGAATTATATTTAAAGAGCAATTTTTCTTTTGCACATGACAACAAGAATGCTATCTTCTGTGTCAGTAAATTTGCATCTAGGCTATATTTGAAATCAATTATGCATATTTTAGAAATTAAAATAAATTATTTCTGTGTTTTAGAGTTGTTAGCATCACAATACTGATGTATAAAAACCCCACCTATAATTAGATCTTTTACCTTCCCCCTAATGAGATCATATCTCCAAATGTTAATTTCGGATCTATTGCCAATACAAAACTTAAGGGCACCTCACTTTTTTTCCAACAGCACATTAACTATGTATCTTCTCAATTTTACTTGCAGTGATTGAGGATTTTTGTCTTAAAAAATCTCAGCTGTAGGCAAGACCCATAAACTAAGGTGCTCACAACAAATTATTTTTCTAGTGCAAGTGCACTTGGGACAAGAATCAATGTTATTTGTAATCAGGAAGCCAGTCAAAAACCCTCAAGCCACTTTACAGTTTTCAGTATAGTTTAAATGGCTAAATAAAGAGTAGGATACAATTGCTGGTGATGAAAAATGGAAACTTTTACTCCCGTGGGAACTTAATTAATGAAGATTTAAAAAAAAAGCAAAACAAAACAACAAAACCCCCCTAATTTGACAGCTCTCTGGCAGGCTTTGCAGGGCTGACTATGTAAGAACTCTTTGACCTTGTAAACTCAGCAGATCTAAAACACATCTGAAGGACAGGGTAGGTACCAAGCTTCATTCTCACACTTGCTTAAAACCTATCTGTTCAAACCTACATATTCAAGTACATATAAACCTTAGTTAGAAAAAAATCGAATTTTGATTTTAGATTTTGATTTTAGATTTTGGCCAAATTAATTTTTTTACTGAATGGTACCCAAAATACCTATTTTGTGTCAGTGCCTTTCTGTAACTACATCTATGCAATGGTGCATGATTTCAGTCCCTTTAAGGCAAGAATTGTTCTCCTATGGACATTTTGACTTAAGGCATGCAGTAGCCTTCCTTAAACCAGGAAAGTCGGATTAACTCCTAAGTACTTTACAGCTTTATATTTCAGCAGCCAGATGTCAAAGCAGCTTTGCTTGGCACATCGATTAACTCTTGTGTCAGGGAACAAGAACAGACCACAAAAGCTTTAGATAAATACAAGAAGAAGGCTGTTAAATGTGTTCAGTGGATGTTTATTTACTTGTGTCAGAGTACTCCAAGGCAAGGCATACACAACTGTAAAAATCAGCAGCTCAAATAAATGAGTAATGTGTCAGTGCACATCATGGAATCAGAGATGTTTTGGAGAAGGGTGAACACATCATGCATGTTTTGGAGGAGAGTCTAAAACACTATCATCTGAAATGTCCCAAAAGCATTAATCATCAGCTAAGGTTTAGGAGCCAAAGTGCCTCTCATCTAAACTCATTCCTGCTAATTAAGCTGAGAAAGGAGGCAGAATCCATGAGGCAAGCACCTAACACTCTTGTGGCAAAAAAAGGGGCTATTAATTTTCTGCTAGTACACAAAGGAATATGCTTCTATGCTCCAAACTATCAAATCAATCATGTACAAAAAGAGGCCAGCAAATCTTTTTCTTTGGGATTTATTATCTTCTGAGACTGTCATCCCAGGCCTTGGCAGGAGCTTAGAGTGAACTAAGACAACCCATCACCTCCCAGGGACACAGATGAGAAAAATGCCATCAAACTTTCTTTCCAGTATGGCAGCAGATATGCAGCAGTTCAGTCACACAAATGGCCCATTTATAAGCTGCTGATCAACATGAGTTAATGGCAATTTTGGGAGAGTGCTTCCTCTAAAACCCAGGGGGGAAACAGTCTGTACCTGCAGATGAAAAATATTTAAAGTAACAGCAATAAAAATACATGGGTTTTGTAGCAAGAATGAGTTGCCCTTAATACTGGTACTTAATTTTCATACACATAAAGCATTTTTGTAAAAATTTTTTACCATATCAGAAGTGGATATCCCACATAAAGAAAGACAAGCAGTGAGGTTGCTGACATTTGCAGATGACAGATTCTCATGTCTGTTCCACACTGTCTACCTAGAGAAGGTACAGAACAGCACCAATGTTGTGCAGTTCCCTTAGGGTTTCTGCAGGAAATCTCTCTCGCAGCCTTGGAAAGTACTTATCTTACAACATTGCTGTGGCCTTTGCTATTGCAGCTGATGATTTACTGATTAATTTTACATTAGTAGAATTTTAAAGCAATAAGTTCTTTCCCTGTTAAACATGGCTGTTAATAATATGGTATGTGACGACAAATTTTGTAGGGATAATTTTGGGTAAAAGATAATTCACCTTCATTCAGAAGTTGTTTAACAACTTTCCCTCTGATGGTATTTTTTTTTCTTTTACATTCTAATTAAATAATTTCCAGTGAATTTCTACTGCATCTTGTGCATAAGAATGCTCCAGCATTTCTCTGCCCTTGGTGATTAGTTTCTTCAGAAAAAAGATTATCCTGTTTTACGTCTCTGGAAAGTCCCTAACTGTTGTTAATGAAGAGTCTGCAAATATTTCACTTAAAACACACTTCCCTTTCATTTATTGTCATTTACCATTTGTTTGGTATTGGCAGTGCTGGCTGTGGGTGTGGGATGTGTTAGCTTCAGATTACTTTCATAAGAGTAGTCTGTCTCTCCCATGACTTCTCAGGTCCAAAAGCAGTTTGCAATATCAGGATACAAACAGTGGAAGCTGAAAGGGTGGGTGTGCATGGACTGGCTTTCCATAACAAACATTCTGTTGTGCAAGTATAGTGAAAGGTCTCTGAGTTTAAAATTCTTGGCAACCTGTGCAGCTAAATACACACTGAGAACAGCTGCTCAGGAGAGACTGAGTAATTGCTGTGGCTAGTGCCTGCAAAGGAGAGAAGTGGGGTATGGAGATGAGTATGGTAACCTGATGTGTGTGGGCAAGTCTCATGCATTTCCAGATTTTGTTGTGGGGCTACATACCCTGGTGAGTGCAAAGATGTGTTGGATAGTTTTGCAACACAGCTCTGTTGCACTGACCTTGTGCTGTCCTGTGGGTGCTTTACCTATAAATATGAATTTAGCAAATGGAGGTCTAGGCACTGAGGTCAAAGGTGGTAAGAACAAGAGAGCAAAAGTCAGCAATGAAACTATGACAGGCTGGAGCAGTGGCAATTCGAATCACAGACATTTGTCTGTGTCCATGGATTTCGGGAACATTGTAGGGCATCCTCCCTGCACTGTGCTAAAGTGACAGGTCCCACACAGGGTCAGCATGGGCTTTTGGGCAAAGCTGGAGCAAAGTTGTTGAGCACAGTTTCTGTGAGTGCTGATGTCTCTTAAACGGAATTATTTTTTTAAACAGAGATTTTTTACCTCCCCAGTACCATCATGCTATACATTAAAGATATACCCTTAGTTTTTCATGCTGCCACAATAATCCTGGAGATATGTGCTTTCAGCACGTAAGTGTATTGTGCTCTTTCTATCCCTCATTTGAGTGTACAGAAGTGAGGCTGACTATTCTCTGTTTGCTGCAACTTTCTGCGTGACCATGTTTCAGTGAAACACCAATTTACATCTGCCAAACACCCTGCTCCTGTGCTCTATTAGCAAAGCTAAGCAATTCCTACAAGTGTTTAATTGTAAAGGGGTAGGGTATTCCCAGGTACTACTTTGGAAAATAGACATAACACATCAGCCACAATTGTAAATAAAATATTGAAATGTATGGTAGAAAACTAATCAGATGCCTGTTCAGTAATTGGTAGTGTAGAGTTTTCATTTATTATAACTGCCAGGCAGAAGTTGAGGTGAAAAAGTTAATCTGTGAGCCCTTTAGTAATGAACCCCATTACAATATTCTTTTTTATAATGCTGTCACCTAATAAGCTTCGACCTCTGTGTATTTATACAATGCCTATTTAGATACTCAGAGGGTGAGAGCAGATTGAATTTCATCTTTTTTCTTTGCTCTTCTTTGTGAAAGAAGCAAGAGTATGGAGCTGTACACCCAGTCTGGTGGCCTCCAAGGATCCTGGAGCCAGGGGCAGTATGAACAGCAGCAGGAGCAAACACTTCACTTCCCTGCACACTCTCTTTTCCCTCTGCCTCACAGGGGTACGCAGCATCACAGATAAGGGCAAGTGACTGCTGGCTGCATGGATTCATTGTGGAAACCAATAGCAGTAAAAGTTGTGGGTGAAAAAAAGAATTGTCTTGGTGAAAATACTCCAGCTTTAGTGAATATTTACTAATTGAAAAGATGGATGACCATATTTCAGGAAATTAGCAGGGGACTGTACCAGTAGCTAAAAGCTACTGTGATTTCCTTTAATAGTCTTAACATTTTCTCCTCACTGGCCAAGAATTGCATTAACAACTATTGCATAGCTTGTATATTTAGTATATGGTCATTTAAACTAGTATACATTGTCTCTTGAATTTTGTGATGATACACTAAAATATTTTGAAAAAAGGTGCTTGTTTTGAACTAACAGGCGACTTCTGCTTTACTGGCACAACGGGGGAAGACTAAAAGTTGTTAACTCTCAATAATTATTATGGTTTCATGTGTATGTTCTTTATGGTTATTGTGCAATGCAACACAATTTTATTATTATGTTTGAAGTACACAATATGTACTGTATAGCCAATGTAGCTATCTGTTATTCAGGATCAGTGCCTGCAGGCTGACCTTTCAGGATGAATTCCAGGCAAGTCAGCAGTTAAATATCTGGGAACATCCATACGGTCAGCAGTAGCTCAGTTAAGTCAGTAGTATTTTTGCCATGACCTACCGATTCTGTGGTAATACCCATAGGCTCTGAAAGACATTTTGTCAGCTCTCAGAAACCACAAGGCATATCCAACCCAACAGCTCATTCCTCTGCCTGCTGTAGCCCCTTCATTGCTATGTTAATCTAACAAAAATTTGTGTTGAATCTGTTTCCTGCTCATACACAAAGACTGAGTTATTTGGCTTCAGCCAGAGTTAATATTATCCTCTTAAGGGCTATGTGAATTTGGTATGCGTCATAGTTTGTTGACATATGGCATTGGAAAGAAAATCACTAAATGTATAGCCAAATTTGCTGGTTATCAGGGAAAGTTTGTAAACTTGTGAGCATTGATTTGAAGTTGTCTTCCCATTTTATAGTATGTCACTGTAGCTATGTAAAAAGTGATGCATGATGTACACAAAAGCACTATGAAATCTAATACCTTCTCTTTGTAAGATCAGACGAACAAGTTAGGTTACAAATAGAGAAAAAATTGATATTGTTCAGTAAAAAACTAAAGAAACTGCATTTCCAGCTACCCTTCATCTATTTTTCATTCAGGGTAAAATGCCTGTCATTGCAACACTGCAATGTAGTGGGAAGCATTAGATAACCACAAAAAAGTTTTGAAGCAAAGACATAATTCACAGGGCTGAGTTTCTGTGGTGATCAATCCCCCTCAAAACGGAGCATCAGCAGATCTGAGTCAGCAGACATCACTGTGTAGGGTTGATGTGATCCCTTCTGCTGTCATTAAACTCAAGCCTTCTTCTGAATATCACAAATTCTAAAAAAAACAGCCAAAGGGAAGAGGTTTTTCCATTTCCAGAGAAGTGAGCTTAGGCTTTCTGTACTTCTATATGAAGTAAAAAGCCTTGCTTTACTTTTTTAGGAATTGCCATACAATTTCCATTGTCCTACGTGTCCTCCAAGACACCAATGTTCCATGGCCAACATATGTGACTAGGAACTCTCAGTGGAACCACAGCAGTGAAGATTAAACAATTAAATTATACTTTCAGTTATAAATAATCCTCATCTTGTCTACCAAGAATTCTTACAGAAAAAAGAAAGACTTAAAGTATCTAATCCCATTTTCCTACTTTATTTTCTTGTCTACTCCTTGAATTTGATTAGAAATAGGTAATAAACTTTTATTTCCCTTTAGTTTATAGGCTTTTACTTGCAGTATTACTTTTTAAAAACAGATGCACATTCCATTTCTAGAGTCAAGTGATTTATCCAAGATTCTCAGTTTGTGAGTTTGTAGGCTTTGTGACTGTGATGAAAATCAGAGCATATTGACATGTAATTCAAAGCCTAAAGAGATAAATAAGGAAAATAAAAGGATTAGAAATGTTTTTCAAGAGCCTTAATCCATGATTAGTGAATAGGCAGTGTTTAGTTGTGATACAACAAAACAACCACTTCATAAAAGCTGTGGTTGATAAAGCTCCATTTTCCTAAAAGTGTAATGTTTTCTCAAAGTCTTCAATTCTGGAGTTGTAAAGTCTCCTTTGAAAAAATGTCCTTTGCAATGCCACATTTAGTCCTCATGAAGAATCTTTCTTTTTGGAGTTTTCATTGAAACAACTGAAGACAAGAAGAGTTCTTATATACATCATGTCTCAAAGAGTCATCAGGAACCCAAGGAAGACAGAAGGACATATAGGGACACAAGGATTTTTGGAATAGGTAAGGACCTAAGAATTCTGCTAACACTTTCAAAGTCTCAGGAGAGCAGATATCGAGAGATCTATTTACATTTATTAAAAAGATTACAGAATTACTGGCCTTCTAGAGTAGATAGAAACATTTAGAAGTTTTATATTTCACAGTTCTTCACTAAGTTCTGAAGTGCTAATCAGAGGTAATAACTTTAAAAAAAATAATGTAGATATTAATAATTTTAATAGCTACTAAGAATATTATTTACAGAAGCCTGAAAATAAGTTGTCACAGGCCATGGAAGTTCAGGTAGTCACAGAAAGACAAATAGTTGTATCACTGAAATAATTAATAAACATATATTTTTATGTATGAGTGAGCACATCAGGCGCTGAGTATTGCCATTGGTTACCCAGGCAGGGAAGGCTGGCTCTTACCAGTTCTGCATGGAATTAGTAACAGGGCAAGTCAGAGCAGAAGACAGAGAAAAGTGGGAAAACCTGCTACTCAGGGTGTGTGTTAGTCTATTTCAAATTTACACAGAGAATGTTCACAGCCTTCAGCATTGGTGGATGAAGAATTCATTAACACATACAGCATACAACTGCTGCTGCTCATGAAGGATAAATGCTGAATACGGCAGGACCTGTTTCCAGTAAAGCAATTAATTGTATTTTTTGTTCATCGCTCAGTTGCAGACTGGCACCAAGAGGACCAAAAAGACAGAACCTGGCAAAATATGGTAAAAATTTTATGAGATAAAAACTCTAATTCTTTACTCTCAAGTAAATTTTCTCTAATACATATATTTGTACATGTTTGACCTAGCTTGAGTGAGGACCTTGGACATGGTGACCTCTAGAGGTCCCTTCCAACCTCAGCTGTCATCGCAGAGACTTTCCCTTCAGTGACACGGGTCAGGAACTTCTACCCCAGTGAAGCCTTTGGAAGAGCTGAGCTGGGATGCTCCCTCCATTGGCACTCAGGAGCTCACCAGGGCTCCCCCACTGTAGTGTGGGGCTGCCTATTTTCCAGGTCTCCATCTTTAGTACACTGGCCTCATGTCACACATTGACCCTGAGGTTCAAACCCACTTCCAGCACTTCCTGCTCCTCTACTCAGCTGTGCAGGGCTGTGCAGAATCCTTGGTGCCTGCCCTGGGACCAGACATACCTTGAGATCACCAGGGATTTCAGCAGTGCTGAACAGTGCCCAGATTTTCTGAGCACCTCCTGAAGGCACGTGCCCTGTGCTAATCCAGCTGGTGTCTGGTGAAGAGCACAGTGCTTTGGGAGCTTGGAGGCTCCAGCTCTCCTCTCGGGTCCCCCCAAGAGCTCACCACAGTTTGCCCCAGGCATTTTGCCCCAGGTGGCTTGAAAGCTGGGAATTGCTGAGGAGATCCATGTGGGTTTCCCCCACAGCTCTCTGGGCTTTTCTCTGCTCCTCTTTTCTCAGCACCAGAAAAGCTCCAGCATGTTGCCTGTCTCTCTTGGCAGGACACGGCACTGGGCACCATTGAGCCAGACCTGCAGGAGCACAGGGGAGGAGGAGGATGAGGAGGCCATCAATGCCCCCTCTCCCTGGAAGATATCGAGGCAGAGTCCTGTGTGCCCTTCTGCCTCCACGGGTTCTGCTCTGCCTGCATCCAGCACTGGGCCAGGCAGTGCCATGTGCCCACCCTGCAGGCAGCCATTCCAGCTGGAAGTTGCGTTGGCACAGCGCATCCGCAGAGCGCTGTGGCCCGCTTGGTGTTTTGCTGGCTCTTGCCCTCAGTAACATTCAGATGTTTTCCAAGGGTTGTTTTTTATTTTATTTTCAACACCAGCGACCCACCCACTCTAGGCAATGCCTTCCAACACTGGCTCTGTGGCAGCCAGCTGCCCCAGGCTGTGTATTTCACACATGGAGAGCAAGCATTTGGAGCAGGGAGGTCGCACTTCTGCCCACCACCATTAGACACATACTGGGGGAGAGCACAGGGCATAGTTCTGAGTGAACTTATCTGGCTCCTTGAATTCCTTAAAGGTGCATTCCCATAACTGTGGGTGCTCTGGGGCCCTCTGCATCTAAAAAGATAAAGCATTCCATTGAGTTCTTCACTTCTTTGCTTAGCTCCACTTCGGGGAATGGACTGTTTTGTATCTTTCAATATTTTTATGTTGTGTCTAATAGTTGTGGACAGAGAATGCCATGGAGCTAAAACTGACACTAAGACAACAATCAGGTTTACTCAGACATCCTAGAAATACTATGACATTTTAATTCTACCCCTAGACTCATTCTGAAATAAATGTGTAGTCCAAAGCAGTCACAGTGTAACCCCTCTTCTGCCACCACTCACCATAAATCAGAAGATTATAACGCTTTTTACAGCTTGAAGGAATGACCCAAAGCCACATTTAGATTTTGTTGTGACAGACCAGGAGAGACAAAGAGCATGTCTCCAGCATCTTACTGCAACTGGCTCCTCTCTGATGTAATTTTCTGACACTTGTTTTATAGTGTTCAGCACTTTCATTGCCCTCCAATTCACAGAAAAGCTATTCCCTGTTGTTTGCTATAAATGCTGCAGGAAAGGGGGAGAAAGGCTATTTAGAAGGCTCCAGGGGATCTCCTGCTCGCCAGCAGGACATCCACATGGATATGACCCAGCAGCATGGGGCACGGTCACCCTGAGGTGCTTGGGCTTGAGTGCCCCAAGGCATTTGGTGGCTGCCCTGTCCCAGTTGCTGGGTAATAACCACAGGCAAGGGGCTTTGGCCTTGGTCTGTGCAAAGCAGACAAGTGCAATCATCACTTTTTTATTTATTGGAAATATTTGCCTGGATTTTCATGGGAAAAAAGTGCAGATTTCTGCTGCACAAACTGTCTGCAAGCAAATCCAAATCCCTACTTCAAATCTGAAGTTGCTGGAGCTGATAGAAGGTCTTGGTACTTCACATCAGGCAGAGAAAAAGCAGTGACACATTTTTTCCTCAGCCTTGGCCCCAGAAATGGGCAAACTATCTTGACTGAAGCTTTTGGAGTGTGGTGGAAAATCAACTGATAACAGATGCTCATTGTGTAAAATTTAATTCCAAGTTGTTAAAGAACTGTAAGCACAACTTTTTAAGCTTTTATAGCTGGCACTATCACTTTGTATTCATCAAACAATAATTGCTAATTCTGTGTGCCTTCTGTT
Source organism: Buphagus erythrorhynchus (assembly GCA_013400855.1). Classification (NCBI taxonomy): domain Eukaryota; kingdom Metazoa; phylum Chordata; class Aves; order Passeriformes; family Sturnidae; genus Buphagus; species Buphagus erythrorhynchus. The sequence continues at coordinate 14,181 of VZTT01010459.1, read as the reverse complement.
CTCTCTGTATGCTTTTGTTCTGTTCAAATTTCCAACAACACACAATGCCATCAAATTTGAAGTGCAGCAGCTGGAGACAAAGAAAGCATCATTAATGGAATGATTTTCATTCAAATGCCATGCTCAGGAGCTAACTGGGAAGTTCACTTACCTGAAAGATGGAAAACTGCTTGGCAAACACATGTCTTCACCAGACCAGTCCATTTGAGGTAGACATATCTCACTGCTCACAACAGTTTGACTTCCTCATCTGTCATTCATGAGAAGAGATGGACTACACTGAAGAAAAGCATTAAATCAAAGTGACTGAAGCCTATAACTCCTACTTATGGGTCGACCAAAGATCCTTCTCCAGGCTCCTCTTTCACAGTACCCCGGAGTCCCCAGGTGCTGCTGTTGTGTGGCCTCTGGCACTGCCAGCAGTGCTATGTGTGAAGGAAGCTGGAGAGGAAGAACTTCTACCAGTCCAGGGCTTCAGTTTCCTTAATTCAATCTGCTTTAGTTCTTCTTAGAAATTAAATAAATTAAATAAATTAATTAAATTAATTAATTAAATTAATTAGATTTTAAAAAGAATCTGAATGAGAATATCCAGATAAAAGTATAAAGAAGTTAAACTAATACACCTTAACAGACCCTTTCATATGCATTTTCTTGAGGTTGCCTCCAGACATCTTACCTGATTCACATGTGGAGTTCAGGGAGGCTAAAGGCTGACATCTGCAGCTCCTTTCTTATCATTTACTTTTCTCTCTGTGTTGCCCACAGTCAGCAGATGTTAAAGGAGTGTCCATTCCTCAACTCACTGCCTTAATTAAAACTGCCATCATTTGCCACTGAGGTACCGATTTTGGGAAAGTAATTGTGTGATAGGAGGGTGGATACCTAGCAGGGAAAATGTTGCTTAATATGCAATATCATGGGGTTCTTTCTTCCCTCAAAGACACAAAAATGAGGGGTTGTTTTATATTTGCAGCCAAACTACACTGGAGTGATTGCATAGGCAAAGAAATGAAAGAACAAAACGCCAAAAAGGTCTCCCCAACAATAAAAGTATTTTCTAGTTGGTGAATAAAGTAGAGAGGGAAATAAAGGCTTAAGAGGGGATGGAATTTCAGTATCCAATATGGCAGTGAGCGGCTTAGCCACCAGACTGTCCTGAGAAACATAGGGACGATGGTGATGTGCCACTCAGAATTTTGTGACCACATCTTAGGGAGCACCTCCTGGGACTTCCTCATACAGTGCTGATGGGAAGCACCAAGCCAAGTACCAAGCACACAGACTTCTAGATTGTTTTCAGGGATCAATATGTGAGAATTTTGCAAAAGAGGTTATGTCATGGTGGGTATTTGCAGCTTTCTGGGTCACAAGATAAGAAGCTCAGCCCAGAAGGAGGTTTTGCAGGGGGTGACTGTAAGGTAATTTTGTGATTAAGTTTATTCTTGGGTAGCTGATTCTGGACATACCCCATGCAAGGGAGGGCATGCTGGGAAACACACAGAAAGGGAAAACTGAAAAATGAATTTAAAAAAAAAAATCTACATGCTTTGCATGAATTTTCTTTGAGGTATAGGTTTGTCTTTGACACCAAGGCAGGTCAGTTACCCATGTGTCTGTCACCTTTACCATTTTTCTCACCAATCCCTTGGATTATGGAAGAAAATATTTATATTTTAGACTATGAGGCTACAGACTACTATTGTAAATTCTGTTTGTTTTTCAATGAGACATCAAAACTCTCTACAGATATTTATCATGAAGTGCAGAAAAGAGGTTGAAATTTGTTGCCTATGAATGTTCAGTGAAAGTACCATGTTCATATCAAGCATTCACAAGCTCATTTTTAAACATTAAAATATATTATATTCAGCATAAAATACAGTTTACATTAGAAACTTCAGTCTTCATGACTTGAAAACAAAAGTGATGGGCCTGGAAATTTTGACAGCACAGAGCCACAGCTATAGAGCCATAAATGAAGGGCTACAGGGAGCACTAGTCTGTGGGATGGGTTCTGAAAACTGATGAGCTTCAAAAATTGCTGAGGACAGAGAATGCTATCTTGTTAAAAAAAAGTCTAGTAATTAAAACAGAAAGGGAAATAACCACCTTTCTTTGCACTTTCCTTTTTGTTCTAAGGCTTTCCAGCCAAACGTTCTGGCAGTGCAAAGCTGTCATTCTTTGGTGTCTAGGAAGGTGGTGCTAAACTACAAATTATGGAAAAAGCTGTAGGAGCTGCACTCCCTGCAGCTGAAGGACTTGCTGATGGTTGTTGCCGTTTCTTAAAATTCAGAAAGACTGTAAAAGGAATGCTGTAGGAAGTCAAAAAAAGGAAGGTGGATAGGCTTAGGATACTATTATTTATTATCTCCTAATGAATTTCCCAGGTCAGTGTTAGGAAAGCTCAATCCTTTCTGCAGCATCTCTTACTTTTTTCCTGTGAGAATCAAGATCTGCTCTCAACTTTGTGGCTTTTAGGCTGTTTATATTGTAGAGCGATGTATGTGCTCCCACTCACAGCACACAATGCTGTGGCTGCTGTTTGCATCATAAGAAAGCTGCATCCAGCTCAGAAAAATAAATTTTATTCTTCATGTGCATAAAGAATTTCATACTGACCGCAAGTGATGGGTTTTGCTCTGCTATGTATAAAATTCTTTGATTTGCTGTTTTTTAACCTGAGTTGAAAAGTGAGCTTCTGCTTCTGGGCACGTTCTTTTTCAAGTCTGAAGACATTTTCAGTAAAACCAGAGATTAATTGCAGTGCAGGCATGTGGAATGTCCAGGAATGCTAAGCTTGGGCTACTGGACACTTTGACCCTTCATTATCAGTGAGAATATTATCAGTTTCCTATCAAACTTCCTATACAATAATAGATTTTTTAAAGGAATGGCCTGAGAGAAAGGTTAATAGTGCTTGTTTCCTTAACGTTGTGACATATTATCAAACAATTTCTTTACTCATCACTTTAATAGACAGAAGTGATGAGATCTTCTTCCTGGAAAAATGGTTTCAAGTACTGACTTAAAATGTGTTTAGAAAGTAAGGATTTCTGAAAATGGATCCCTCTGGGTTCCTCAAACTCATTGTTTTGTTCTGAGGGCTCCTGCTCACCTGCCCAGGCTGTCTGCAGCTTCAGTTCCTTACTTGATTCTAAAAACATTTGGGACAGGTGATTATTATAGCAGAGAGAAAGACATAAATACTCACTCCTGGTCCACAGAAGAGAAGGGTGATAGAATTTATCATAGAATCAGTATTTTCTGAGTGCCAGCTGTGTGCTCGTTACCCATTTGTGTGATGAAAAAAATATCTGCATCATTACTAACATATCCTTATTTCTACTAACTAAATTATTTCAGTGTGAATGTGTGATTTGCACATAACCCTGTATAAAGCAGTGGTAATGTACAGGCAGTTCCAAATATACTCATGCTATTTCTCATCTTTAAAATCCCAGTGAGATCTGCACGGAGTTCCTGCAGAAAGCATGGCCTGAAGGGCATGTGTGGTATGCAGAGGTCTAAAACACCAGCCTGCAGTTGTCCTCTAGCAAACAGCCTCTTATTCCCTGAGAAGAGATGAATTAGAGACAAGAACCATCTCCAGGGCTCCAAGACTGAGAAGAATGTATTTTTAGAAAGCCATCAGATGTCTGCCATTTGAAAGCTAGAGACTCCCACGAGCAGAACACCAGCTGGCACAGCAGCAGAACCCTTTGTAAAAGTCATCACAACGACCTCAACAAGGATATGTATGTGCTGGTTGCTCCTGAACTCTGTGGCAAGGGACAGCAATGTAACCACATCCAAATGGGCACATAGCATAGTATTTAACGCTCTCACACAGCAGGATTGCTCACTGGTTACAGCATTACCTGCTAATGATCATAGAAGTGTGCTAAATCTAAAAACATTGACTTCAGTCCATGGAATACATATTGTTTTCTTGATGTTTCATTTTTTAAAGTATTAGTTTTCCCTTGATTTTGTGTACACATTGATATTTATGTTGTGGTGGATAGATATTTTGGAGACATTGTGCAGGAACACTGAGTTTAAGAAGCACAGAGCTTGTCCTCCATGAAAAGGAAATCCCTATGTCACATCCCTTGTGTGAGCAGTACAGCATGATGGCTATAGCCTGTGGGTAAATGGGGCTGACTGTGATATTGATGGCTGCTTTAGGACTAATACTTCCCACATGAAAAATGCATGTTTTTTACAAAAGGACAAAAGCCATGTTCACATACTCCCACTTCTAATTCCATCCCAAAGGCTCACAACCACCAGCAAAGCAGGACCACTTTACTGGCTTTTACCATTATAATGCAGGATGGCTTATCAAGAAGGAATTGACATCAGGATTCACTCAGTACAGAAGAGATTAGAATTGACTGGCTCTAATCTTGGCACAAGTCACATCCTTTTGCTTATCTGATTTCTTCATAATTCACCTTGAAGTACTGGCCATTGAGAGATCTCTGGAGCTTTTGTACCTGTCAGTCCTCAAAGGTCTGGATGGGGTGCTGGATATAGTTTAAAATGAAGGTGTCAATTGGACCCATCACCCAGAATTCAAGACTTGTTTGTTCCATGTGGCTTAGGAGTGCTCTCAGAAACATCCCTGGAGACCAGCTCTGCAACTTGACTTGGTCACTAATGGGAGGTGTCTGTTTTGGAGTGGCCCTAGAAGCTAGTTTATTTTCATGTTACCTGAAAAGCTTTCAAGATGAAGTCAAGAACATAAATACAAACACATATCTAGATAGGTATTATTTTGTCTACATAATATATATTCTATAACATATATGGTCCACATTATCTATTTATAGTGGTTTTATGCATAGGTCTATGTATATATAAGGGCAGTGAAGGATTTAGAAAATATCTTACGATGACAAGTTGAGGGAGATCAGCTTTTATTCTGCTAAATTAAGTAAAGGTAAAGAAGAGACATGCAGACACAGAAGTTAAGCACAGTATTTTGAAGGAAAAGAGAAATATATGCAGATGCTGGCAGGACTCCCCACAAAAAAAGGTGTTAAAAGAGAAATGCAAGGAAAATCGTGTGAAAAATACAAAAAAATTAGCACAGCAGGACATTTTTCATGGATGTTTTCAGGGAAAAATAGTTGTGGCTTATTATGAGCCTTTTATGCTCAAGGCAATTGATAGAAAGCTATGTTTTAAATCTTGAGATGTCTCAGTTATTTCTCTCCACCGATATTATCCCTACACCAGTATCAGATCCCTGAATGTGGCGGCTTTGTAGCCACACAGAGGAGGGTAGGGCATCTGTAACTCATCAGGTATCACACCAAAAAGAAACTGGTGGCAGCTCTGCACTACAACACTGGGATTTGTCTCCATTTTATTAAAACACGGGATAATGCATGGCCCCAGACAGCGTACAAAACAGTAATTCACTTCCAGCTCCTCTAGGAGGTTGTAGCACTAATGAAGCAAATCACATCTCAGGGAATATAGCCATGATTTAGTACATGTATAACTGTAATAAAATGTTGTTATGGCTGAGATTGTTACGTTTTTAATGGAAAAAAGAAGAATTAGGATTGAAATTGAAAAACAACCCAGCTCCCATAAGAGGTAAAAATGTGCTTGGATAAAAGGTTAATAGAGTTAATTGTGGGGAGTAATACAAGACAGCAACTCATGCTAGAGAAGATAATTGTGATTCTGATAAAGGGGAACTGTAATTAAATAGAGGTTGGATAAACACGATTATCCTGTAAAGGTTTCCCAGCACAGTATTGGGAGGTTTGAAGATGTGGAAGCAGACGCCTGTACGTGATCTGGAAGTCGAGACACCACTGCTGCCAGCCCTGCTGGGTGCTCACCACTGCGGCACGCTGCCCACGCTGCTGCTCTGGCCAGCCAAAGGCAATAAAATTGAGCTATTTTGAAGTTTAGTTCACCTGCAACACTAACTGGCAAGTATCTCCCTGTCTTGCTCTCAACTCCCAAGATTTCTCACTTCTGCTGGTCCCCATTTCCACCCCCATCCTGCTGTGGGGGGAGCAGCCCTGGGTGCTGGCCAAGGTTGATCTGCCGCAGGATGGCTGTGGACTGGAGCAGGTGAGGGCATCCCTCCCACACTGCTTTTTCCAGAACTGATAGAGTTTTTTCTTACATAGATACTAAAATGAAATGCAGCAGTTTGATACTGAACCCTGAGAGGCAAACAGATGCATTCCACACTGATCTGTTTTACTGAAATGGGTATTTGTGCTTAGTAGTTTTACTTGCTGAGTTACATATGTTCCACAATAACCTATATGAGATGAAGGGAATCAAATACAGCATATTATTCCCAGGACAACCGGAAGAATTCCAAAAAGCTGTTTTGTTTTTGTTTCCTTTCTTTCCTTTAAACTGTGAAATATTTTTACTATATTTTCAGCTTTTAACTATATATCATTAAAAGAATATATATATACTGAATTTGAATACAGGATGGTATTAATTCACATTTTTCTGTCATTCCTATAGATTATTTTACATAACACATAGAGAAAAAAAACCCTGAGAATTTACTAAGAAAAACTATCAAATACTTCTGCCGTTCAATTATTTATAGTACTGTTTGCAATCACTGTATATCATAAAGATATACATTCCTAGATGCCTAAGGAAAATTTCTACCGGAGTCCTATTATTCCCAATTTGGAGCAAGAGAACATCTCTCTAGGGACTAAGCCTTTTTTCCCCCCTCTCAAAAAAATAGGAGGAAGACATTTCTGCTTTCAAATTTTTGTTTTTCCAGTGCCAATTGTATTCCAGATCTTCAAGCAGACTTCACAACCCCATATACAGAGACCAGTTATGAGTCCTTACTGCCACCTTTAAGCTTGCCCCTTCAAACTTCTTTTCCTTTAAATTTTCTCCCCAGTCTCTGTGCTTGCCTTGTGTATTTCTCAGTTTAAAAGCTGCAGTGAATCCTAAAAGTGAGCTTGGACTCACAATGTGTCCTCAACGTTTTTTGGGCATAGTCTGCAACACATTAGGTTGCTGACAATATACATATTGGAATAATCCCACAAGTATTAGGGTGGATAGCATCCGTTGTGATAGTGAATGAAACTGAGAGCAAAGTGAATTGACATTACTTGTGGAAACTACCAGCACATTTTCTTTGGCTTTTTATCTCTGCAGCTGGCATGTGATGCAGTAATTGTCTTACATTCCTGTCTTCTCTGCTTGCTGAGTTTGTTGAAAGTTCCTTGTATCAGACACACATTTCTTTGCAACCATTTCTAAGATCATGACTCTGCTGCCTAAATCAGTTGCTGAAACTTGAATTCCGTGCAGGAAATATTTAGGTATCAAGGTAATTTTTAAACTCAGTCATGCACAACACCACCTTTGCTTCCCAGTCTACAACTACACTTTCTTTGCAAGAGCTCCTGTTTATTGAAGCTCACTGAAAGAGTAATATTGTTTTTTTTCAAATATTTTAAAGTTTCTACTGAGTTCATTTCCTGGAGGGATATTTCTTTTTGTCACTCTGCAGCAAGTATACGCAGGACCTAGAATCAGACACAGGTCATAGAGATGACACAGTAACACTATTCCCACAAACCACCTCTAAGGATATTGGCTGCCTATGCTGCATACACAGGTTTTGGCATCTGCAAAAATGAATATAGAGATGGGAAAGTTAAGACCAAGTTGTATACCTACCTAAAACACGTTTTGAATAGTCTGTCACACAGTGTTTCTGAAAAAACAACCTTTCACTGGTGAGTGACAAATTTTCACTTCCTAAAGGAGAGAGGGGTTTTGAGAATATATATTTTTATTAATTCTGCAACAATCAAAACTGAACTCTGGAAACTGTGTTTAATTTCTATGAAAATGTCATTCCTTTGGCTCTGACTTGCTAGCAGTGATTTTTTCCCAACGTTTTAGTAACAATAACATGACACTTTTACTTCAGAAAGTAACTGGCACATGCTGTAATTTTGTGTTTTCCCAAGAGAAAAAAAAGCAAGAGCTTTAAAAGGAAACAGTGAAATGGCTACTGCCTGTGTTTACCAACAACTGAAGGTAAACCTTTCAGTTATTTTGCTGTCTCCCCAGCCTAACATGAGGAACACTGAGCCCCCTGCCATGGAGAAGGATCTCTGCATGACTTACTGGTAGTGCAATGATCCAGTGAAGTAGGGGCAGCTCCATAAGGAAAATTGAGGCTAATACTCGCCAGAACTACAAAAGGGGTATTCTAAAACTTTATGTTTAAACTCAGTGAATGCAGCTGTCTCCCCCTCCAGTGCAAACTACCACTAGGAAAGGTGATACTGCACAAGAGATCAATGTTCTCTATTCCAGATGTCTTGTTCAACTAATCTTCACCTAATTTTGATTAAGGTGTCTCCATATATGTGTTTGCATGAAACAGAATTAAGATCTTGTAAGCATGGGTGCCAGCCCATAAAGAGAACTTCAGCCTCAGGAGGAATAAGGAAAGAAGTCATCAGTTCCCAGAAGATTTCTATTAGCAAAAAAAGTTTAACTTTTTTTTTTTTTTTTCTGCAGAAAACCTACATTCCTATAAAGCTTTAATACTCCTGAAGTTTCAAGGGGCAAGTTTCACCTTGCTGGTGGTAGGTATCCAGCTATACAAAGTTGATAAACCAAGCTATGAAGTTTTTTTTTCTTCACTGGTGACATGTTCCCAGAAAAAGGACTCCAAAAAGCTTTCCTCTAGTGAGACTGGAAGCATTTGAGCCTCGTATTTGTCATTTGTTCAAAGTAAGAACAATAATACATCTAAGGTCAGATAAAGGTGGATTTCTTCTGCTACATTTTTGTCTTCATTTTATCCAGCATATTCTCAGATTTTTCACAACACAGGAGAAGTGATGTCCTTTGTAGCTGTGTCCCCCATTCATGAACTATACAGAAGCATCCTGGTAAATCTGCTTAGCTAGCAAGGTGATGCAGGTAGTAAAAGAAAATAATGTGGAACACTTCACGGATGAAAGACACGCCCAGATAAACATCACACGTGCGTTTATCACATGTAGATGCAGACAAGGTGGGAAAGAGCGAAGTTTAAATGGCACATTGTGGTTTTCAAAACATTTTGAAGGTAATGTCCAACCCAAATCCCGCCCTCCCCACCCCGACACAGCTTCAGGCCATGTCCTTCTGCCCTGTCACTAGCTGCCTGGGAGAAAAGGCCAACCCCCACCTTGCTACAACCATGTGGAGCAGCATGGCAAACACTGGAAAGAGCAGATGGTAGTGATGTTCTGTTTGCTGGTAACTTATTTAGAAGACACCAATATTGAAGTCGTTATTTTCAGTTGTTTGTCATAGGTGTGTGCCTCCACCACTCCTACCCTTACATGTCTAGGTATCTTTTGCATCACTAACATTCTTATTCTACCTTCTTACCTACAAAGATATCCAAAATGAATACAGTTAAACTACCCCTTTCTTTATTGCAGTGGTAGTGGGAAATCCAAGCCAAGGAAGACAAAAAATTCACCATTCAAACCTAAAACCTTGGAAACCTCAGGTTTTGGGTGTGCAGAAGTATTATCCAGCATTAAAATGGTTTATAAGGAGGCATCATTTTCCTATGTCAAGAATATCTGCCATGATAGCTCTGCTATATTTCATTGGTTTCACTTTAAATCCCGTATCTGTTATTATCAAAAGTCCTTAGTGGAGGCCCTGAGAGACTACTTCCCATAACACAGCCCTGAAGCTGTGGGACACAATTGGCAACACCACACAATTCATGTGTAGACTGGCTACAACAACATTATCCAATGTGAGATAAGGCAGCAGCTTTGATCGTGGGCTATCTGTTGTCCTCTATGACAATGGTTCTTCTTGGATAGGTCTCAACATCCACAAATATGTAGCGAACCTCAAATCTTCCTGTTTCAAGATTCTGGAAAGAAAAAATTTCAGTGTTTTTTTCCCTTTGGTAGTTTAAATTCAAGACTAAGCTTGTCAGGAGTATCAAGCAATTGTACATACCTCTTTGACTTCCACATGGACGGTTCCCTGTTTTCCTGATTCAGTGCCCTCAATATAGAACTTCAAACGCATATGTTTCAGTCCATCCTTTACATATTCAATGTGACTAAAAACAGCAACACAAAACAAAAACCCAACCACTCAGCAAGAACACAAATTATATGCTAGTTAAGACTTCAAATTTAAACTTACTTAGAGGAGTTGCTTACTTATTTTGTAAGAAAGTGTATTCCAGTGGTCCTTATGCTACCTTGGGTTCCTTCTCTACTGCTCCTCTCAAGCTTTACTGTGAGTGCCTAAGGACTAGTGGAGTTAGAAGAGCTAATTAGCTGCTGAGAATTAAGAGATTAAATGTTTAAATGTCCTCACCCCAGTCCTCCCCTCAAAACTGTGATCCAGTGCTGAAAATTATGGAAATTCCTTGTATTTATCCTAAAAAAACTCCACATTTGGAGCCTGACATCTAGAAAGGGACCCCACATCACCATGACTTCCAGAGTTTTTTTAGGCACTTTAAGTTATCAAGCCAAAACACACACAGCATGTTTTTCCAAATTAATTATCAGGTTGGTTAAACCACAAACATCAAAACAAACAGTTTACTATGAGCTTTGGTAATAATTTTGTTCTGCTGAAATTCTGTAACTTTGGCAGTGATATGAGATCTCCAACCTAAATGCTGGTATTTAGACTGGAGTTGGGTTATGCTCAAATATTAAATAAATAGCACATCACTTTCAAAGTAACCACTTTGGAAAACTAATGACCCCATGAGAGTTCTGGCACCAGTTTATGTTTCCTACTGAAATTATTAACTGCTGTTTAGTAACAATTTCTTATTTCCATCAGTCATGCCCAGGTACACACTGTGAAATAAACTTCTTATACAGTTTAAAGTGACATGATGGCATAGAGAGAACAAATATGAAGAGCCTTACTGCAGAAAATTTACATTCAAGGTGTTCATACGCAAAAAAACTTGTAGATTTTTGAGACATTTAAGATCATTCTTATACTGCAGATGTAAACTCTACCATCTTACACAGCTCTCAGCTTAAGAATTTATTTAATATACTAGGCATTCAAAATGATGGAAATTAAATACTAGGAAAGCTGATTCATAGTGGATTTACTTATTTACAGATAGCTGCTCAAAATGTTTGTGCACATCAATTTCATTTAGCAGCTTTACTTTAAACATTTTTTCACAGAGTCTGGTGAAGAGATAAAGCTTCAACCAGTAAAAGCCACTTTCCTCAGACAAAGTAAAAAATCTCAGTTTCATGGTTCAACTTGTGTCTGGGCTTATGTGTTTCATCCTATATGTAACCTCACTGAATATATTCCCGCCAAATAACTCAATAAAGGCAAAGCAGGGAGGACTTCGGTTTTGTAAGAAATAGTTCTGTTGTTCCTTTCAAAAGGAGAGTAATAAACAGACACACTCATGAAAAGTTTAGGTGGTAGATGTTCTGTTAAATACACAGTAGAGATGTTGCCTCAAGTACCAAAAAGTATTCTGCATATCAGCTCAGTATAGTCTCAGACTGTAAACTTCTGTCAGATTACTGCTCCCCCCATGCAAGCCTAGGCCGCTGTACTACTCTTTTCAGACTCATCCTATTTTTTGGAGAGTTCTATGTCTACCACGATGACCATTGCTTGTTTTGAGGCACTCAGAACTGGCATTTTATATTGCATGTACACTGTATTTAGTGGTATAAGAGGGGTACTGCAAAAAACTTCTATGTTCAATCAAAAGTGACAGGATATGTTACATACAGTTCATCATTCTAGAACTAACTTGTGATCCAAAAATATCTTCGCTGTGCAAAAACACAAAGGGGTACCTGACATGCTGTCGTCTTCCTCTTCTTGTTGCCTCTCCATAGCCTTTGATAGAGTCACCAAAAACACCAATTATCTACAAGAGAAAAGAGGTTTGAGCTGTCAGAAGGGATCACACACAAACAGGTATTCCAGTATCAGCTCACGCCTCTGCTGTCAATGCATCTTCTTGTAACAAAATGCCCCTGGCGAATCTAACATGTCAAGAATAGAAGTGTTTATGAAAGAAAACAGTTTAAGGAAATCTCGTCTGTATTCCAGTCTTTTTTTTTTACAGTCTCGTATTAAATGTCTAAAATAAATCCTATTGATATCTTCCATTTGTACTGTTCTCTGAGATGAGGACATGTAAACTGGCATTTTGTGTAAAAAGAAAAAAAGAGCACACAATATTAGCTCACGTCTCCTCCAAGAGAATATATTTCAAAGTTTAAAATGCAAATGCATTCCCCTTCATATTATCTAAAAAACACTACTGAATAAGAAATTCAGGAATTTTTTTTCAGATCTACAAAGTCAGAGTAGATCAACTTAGTCTTCAACTTAGTTTAAATTTGATTAGAAAGGGAGCTTAAGTTTTACTGTGTAAGTACCGGAAAGAAGTTTTAATTCTACAAACTTGTTCCAAAGCAGTCTTTATTTTTATTTGAGCAACAACTTGTCACTTCATTTCTAGGTTATCCTCAAAGGCATATGTGGCAACCTTGTTTAAAGGATGTTTTGTCTGAAGTAGTGTTTTTTAAAATCTAGTTTCACATTGATTTTTGTTTACATCTAGCTATGATGACTCTGTGATCCCATAACTGTTCTCAGCCTGTCTTCCTGTTAGCCAAAGGAATGCTAATTGTGCTTCAAATGAAGAATTTAAATTCCTGGTGTCAGTGCAGTGCTTCACAGAATGGCAGAACCATAGTGAAGTGTCACAATAGAGTACATGTGCTGAGAAAAGGCAGCAGGTTAAATATAGAGGGCTCAGTGGGACCAGTTGCCTCTCTGACCTGCGGAATTCAAGTGCTACATTTAGCAGGCACTCAGGTAAGTCCCAAAGACTTTCTGTATGGTGACACAAGCACAGTCTGAAGGGCAGACAGTATTTCCATCAGTTTTTGTGCTGTGGCACATTCACTTGGCTTCAAGCAGGCTAGTTCACACAAGCTCAGTGCCTGCACTAACTTGTCCTAATGAAGGCTCTTCTCTGGAGCTGACCCACTCCATGCCAGCTAAAAGCACTGGCAGAACTGCTAAAGCACCACATAGGTCCTCACTTAGCTTGTAATATTCCTTACACGAAGTTTTGACTTGATGAGAGGCAGAACTACTGAGAAACACAAACTTATAACTAAAGTTCAAAAACCAACCTCGGGGTGAGATCTGCATTTCTCCAAGGCATCTCCATAGATCTTATTTGGACTAGAAGAAGAGAACAGCTCTTTAAAAATCACATAGAACAAACCACCTGTAACAGAAACAACAGCAGATGGAATGAAAACTTATCAAACCAGATAGAATTAATGAAAAGTGTCTTCTGATAAAGAATGTAATTGAAAAAAATAACCTGTAACACCAATTCCAACAAGCACCACAATAAAATAGGTAAAGTCTCTTCCAGCTTCTTTCACTGAAATTAAACAGAAAACAACACATAAGTTACAACCTTGGATAATAATACTTGTATTATTTTCTTAAATAAATACTCTTCTGTTAGTCTGTAGCTCAAATAACATTTTAGCAGAAGAAAAAATTCCAGTAATAGTTTCCATAATGCCTCACTGCTGTAAAAGAGACCATGGAAAACACCTCTTATATTGTACAGGGCATGTTTACATCTCTGTGTTACGCCTTATTACTTTCTGTTTGCCAGATGTCTTCAAGGTCCAAAGTAGCAATTACTGCTACTTTTTGGGTACATGAGAGCTGGAGTTTTAAGGAACTAATGAGGTACTTAGCACTGCAGTATTCACGCTATCACCTAAATCCACAATCACTTCAATCCTTATGTAAAGAAAAAAAGTAAAAATAAAAAAGTGAAAGCTTGTAAGTTGCACACACTGAAAAGAACTGATTTTATTAATTAGGAATCAATGGAACAATAAAAAGGGGAATATTAGACCTCTTAATATGTTAATATTAAAATACATATTAATATAATTAACAGCTGTTTGTCTGATTGGTTTTTATCTTTCAATTTTGATCTAAAGTACAAGTGTCAGTATACACTACATAATAAGTCATATGAGATTCACTGTTTGAATACTTGGAAAGAGACTATCTCTTAGTGATAAAGTGTGCATTTCAGTGGAGTACAAGTTATGG
>VZTT01010458.1:15075-31804 GCA_013400855.1 Buphagus erythrorhynchus | reverse complement strand
GGAGGGGAAGGAGGAGGAGAAGGGAGTTGTATAGGAAAATGCACAGAATTCCTTCCCAATGTATAGTATAAAGGATGGGATTATTATGCTTGGCTCAAGAGTTTGCAAGTGTGACATTTTTTTTGCCAGAGTCAGGTCTGAGCTGTCACAAGTCCTACCACGCTTACTTCTGCATCTGGACCTGGTGGGGAGAGACTAAAGAGAAGAAGGTAAAAAAATATTGTCACAGTTCATACAGACAAATATAGAAAACAACCTGTGCTGTATTCTTAAAAAAAAAAGAGGTGTCTGAATGTCTCAGATTCTTTGCAAACACAATCAATTATGCTTTCAAACGGGTGCCAGAGTGCTGAGCAAAGACTTTTATTCCCATTTCTCTACGTGGGGAAACTGAGGAAACTTTCCCAAAAGGTAGCATGAGACAGCTCTGGACTGGCCACACATAGGTGAAGGAACGGAGACATTACCATTAAAATGAAATATAAAATTGCCTGTTAATAAAAACACCCAGAGAATCATGAGGAGGCTACTGCTTTAACTTCATTCTAACTAATGTAGACTGATAATGAGGGAGAAGAAATAGATCAGCAAGCCAAAGCATTTTTTTACCCCTGAGCTATGATGGATAAAGATGTTTGAGTGGGATTTTATAATGCATTATTTCTGTTTTAATCAGGCATTATAAAGCAGCAACAGGGCTTATATACTTCACAGCCACTTTGGATTATTGAATGCTCACAGTAGGCTAAAAGAGCACTTACAGTTCATCAAATTAAGCAGAAATGTATAAATTAAGTACCATCAAGCCCACAAGCCAATGCATTCATGAGGAGTGAAGAAGGGGAAATAGAAGAGATTTAAAGGATGAGGCATTAAAATGTACTTTACAGTATGCTTTTAAGAAATGACATTCATGACTGAAGAAAACAATTAACAAGCATCCCAGTCTCTTTCTATCCATCGTGTGAAGCTAAGACCTATTTCTACATGTCTCCCTAGTCAACTATCCGTCTTCCTTGGCCAGCTATCTATCTTTCCTGGTCATTGATTATTGCAGTATTTTCAAAGAGCATGATTTATTGTCTCCCACACATGTTGCAGCTTATATAGCACGCCTGTCACATGAGGCAGGCTCAGCCTGGAGCTTAACATCTGCAGTGTGGATAAAAAGCCTAGGGTCTCACACACAGAACCTGTTTTGCAGGATACCATGTGGAGCAAAGGCACTGGTATGCTATGGAACAAAATTGCTGCCTTCTGAATGCAGAGCAGCTTTCCTATCACATAAAAGCCTCATCCAGGTTTAATGATCCTGGGAATTTCGATACTTCTCCCTGTCTCTGAGCTATCAGAGAGGGTACCTAAGTGGAGAATCTCAATTTGTTTTTTGGCGCTATGAGTTTGCCAGTCAGGCACTATTCCTTTCCTTGGCTGCTGGTTCCTGGGCACCCATCATAAATCAGTGATGCATTTCTTCCCCTGGTGGGTCCCATGCAAGTTTTCAATATGTTCAGGATTGCCTAGGCTCCTAGCTAAGACTGGAGGCTAAGACAGGCTGAAGACGTCTTCGGTGGGAACGGGAGGCAGCAGGTGCCAGCCCAATGCAGAAAGGGCTGGAAATTAATGTCTTAAAGGCATAGGGTGAGAGGAGGGCAGTTTCACCTTTGTGACACCTAATCAGGAGGGAGGGAAGGAACAGCTGGACATGGACAGATGGAGAAAAAAATACAACAAACTTTTTTCTTCCATATACACTAAAATGGTATCATTTCTGTTGTGCCTTTTCCTGTTGTCATAGATTATGAGAATTGCCACAAAGATAACAGCACAAGCTAAGATAGCTCTTTAAAAGCATAGAGGGAAAGCCATCAGGATTATGAAAATGTCAGAAATTAAAACAACTTGGAAATGAATCACAAACCTAAAACCTTTATGCATCTGATAAACTGTGAACGATGGTCATATATCTACATTGCAGCATGAAACACCACCTTTTCAGCAGGGACTTTACAGTAATAATTAAATATCATATTTCTCATCTCTACAAAGGCAAGACCTCAGACATTAAGTAGTCAGCTGAAAATCCCCATTGAAGACTTCTCAGATCAAGGAGAGGTTTTGTTTCTAACATAAACTGAAACAACTGAGAATTAATTAAGAAAACAACGGGAATACTAATTAACAACCAAATTTGCCAACTGTGTTTTAAATACTAATCTTCTAGATAAGGAACACTTTATGAGTATTATTTGCCAGTTTCTTCTAAAACAGTCTTTCTGTGTCCATTATCAAATTCTGTTCATCTTTCAGATCTCTACAGTATTCCTACAGGGAACATGTTAGATGGAGCTACTGAAGAGTCAAACTAAGATAAGGTAGGTAACCAGTTAAGATAGAAAAGTGTTCCCTTCCCATTTCCTACAGAAACATTGGGTAGGCAGCCCATATTGGGATATGGAATAGTTGGATTAAAAAGATTTCAGATTTGGATTCCATAAAATAATCCTTGAACAACTGAACTGTATAGGAGAATGACCATGCAGTAAGTCTTGCAGTTTAGAAGAAAGTGGCCACTTTAAATTATGAGAGAAAGTAAAATTCTTAAAATGCACTCCCTCCTTAATAATTTTTTATTTTAAATAGTACGGAGTGCCTGTACCCTGAAAGTGTCAAGTACAGAAGTATTATTTCTAGCGTGGTCTCAATGCATGGTATTGGTTGGTCTTGCTTCTCCTGCCTTGTGTGATAGGATAAGAGGCAAGGAAAGTGAGGTTTGTAGGTGTCTAGTACTCATATGTTTTCAACAAGGAATACATGTCTGTGTGTACGTTCATATGCACATACATTCATACAAATATGTATACACACACATATAGATCGTGGCTATGGCTCACAGTCTGTGGTGCCATCTGGTGGAAAAAAGTCAGCAGCGGCCCTACTGCCAAAAAAATAAACGTACGAGTAGCCTTTAGACAAGGAAGGAAGGAATGAGACCCCAAAAGAAGGAAGATCTGATCATATGATTAATGGAAGTCAGAGTGTTCATCAAAACACAATCAGTTCCAGTCTGTCTCAACACCTAAAGTTTCTTGCCTTGACTGTCTCAGACTGTCACACTCATTGATATGGATCAGCAGTCATTGATGAGCATTTAAAACCACAAAAAGCTTGAATGGCTAATGGAAAAATAGAAATACTCCCTGACATTTCTAACTGTCTCCTTTCCTGATTCTGTCCGAGTTAGGAGGGTTGGAGTCTTGTGGACTTAATGGAACAGCAAACATCTTCAGTGTCTTCAACATCTGCATCTCATAGAGAACCTTTAACAATGAGCAAATATTTACATGAATATAAGGAGTTTTTTTTGTTTGTTTTTGTTTTTTTTTCTTTTTCTCCCAATGCCTTATCAACTTCATCTGGCTTCAGCTGTCTCCATTTCTCTCAGTAGATGCAGTTCTTGGTATGAAACTTTATACTACAACTTCTAGACAATAAAAGCAATCATTTGTTTTAAAGATTTCTTGGACTAATGTTTGCCATATAGGCGGAAGAAGGCAGTCATGTTTTATATGAAGGATTTGGGGTGGTTTTCTCGAAATTCTTTCTTTGTTTTAAAGAAAAAAAATGGACTGGTTACTTTTTTAGAGAAATATTTTGTCTTCAAGGACAGCACTCAAATCAGAACAGACCAAGGCCTGAGGGAGCTAGCCCGATATGAGTAAGGTCTAATTCTTCACTAAGTTATGCAAAATTTGGTCATTTGGGAATAGCCTTTTATACAGAGTTATGATATACTTCTAACTGTGTACTCACAATTACAGAGGACTAGGGATAGGCATAATATTGTTAAGGCTTCCATAGCAGAAATAATGCAGCAAAAACAATTTTGTAGAGAAACAAAAAATAGTTGAAGTGTTCATCAGTAAGGGTGGTGACATTATATCATGTTCATATTCTTACAAAAGAGCTTTAAATAATAAAACATAGCTGACAAATATCAGCTTTCCTTTTTTCAGTTTAAGATCCTGAAGTGAATCAGTTAATTAAATAATGATCAGGGTTGTTTCTTAAAAAGCTGGAAAGTTTGTCAAATGTTTGTCAATGTGTCTCACAAAGAAAACACTCTGGAAAGAAGAGACCTTAGGTACATAGCTGAGCAACCACAAATACATATCTATATACCATATATATCATATACATATATATATATATATACTGTAATTAGTTTCTGCAGCTGAGGCAAATGTGCCCCCTACACTTCTTCCTTCATTTTCTTTCCCCAGGCTCCCTTTATCCTTTGCCCATTTAGTGGTTGTACATCACTTCTCCACTTAGGTCTCAGGCTCTCTGAAGACTCCATCCACCTCTCTGACAGCCATCAAACCCTCTCAAAAAACCAGATGGAAATGCAGTGGGGCAAAGAGGTGATATGACTAAATAAAAATCCCATCCCTGCTGAGATAACATCCTGATCCATTGGCAGTCTTTCTTGATAAAGAGGGAGAAAAACCTTGGATAAGATTTCAGAGCTTGAGTTGTGGTTGAACCACCTTTCTAGCTGCCACATTATATTCCTTGACCTTCAAAATTCAGCATTATCAAAATGTGTTCTTAAATCTTACTCAAAAAAAAAAGAATTAAAACGTATGACTCCTGTTTCAGCTGTAGCCTTATTTCTGCAATTCTTGCTTTTTGTTCTTGTGTTCTTTTGTTTCTCACTGCTTATATTATGATGTCTGAATCACAAGTTGCTTCTTGTATCCAGTGAACTCAGCAGAATAATTTGTATTGACTTTATTTGGTACTGAATTGGGTTTACTGTCCATTGCTCTAATCTGTTAGATTATTTTTCTCCTGCTATTTCTTTCCTATATGTAAATAAATAATGAATATAGAGAAGTTGTACTTACTGCCGAATGTAGTTGTTGGAAGAATGGAAACTAAACAAAAGAAATTACTATTTTGGGGAACAGTTTTCACACAATTTTTTAACAAAATATTTGTCCATAAGTTTTGACTATGACTTGTTAAAAAACAAACTTCCATTTACTACAGAAATGAGAACATTTCTCAGTAAGTATAAACCCCCTTTCTGCTTTCCTGTAGCTGAGATTTTTACCCACCCCCATCATTCAACAAATCCTTTGGCAGAAAATTATCTTTTTTTCTCACAGTTTTTCTAAAAAAATTTCCTTGGTTTCTGTGTAAGCTCAGAAACAATTACTGAGAGGGGGAAGGTTTCATTTGTAGGACAGTTCAGCAAGATCATTGGTGAATGCCTGGAAGACCTGTGATGTGCATTGTTACTATGATTAATGACTCTTATTATTGATGCAGAACCATAAATTTATACAGGATCTGTCAAGAATAAGTAAGGGAGCAATGTGTTCTGCTATAAAGAGTTACAGCAGAAAAATAGCTAAGATTCATAAAAAGCAATCTTAAGAGATAAAGAAACATATAACCAAACTGTGAACATGATATGCACCATTTGTAGTTCTATGAATGTTATCTTTTCTCTGAGATGGGAGGCGGACTGGGCTCTTAGTGGATATAAAAAAACCAGAACACAAAAAATAATTTGAATTTAATGAGGGAGCTGATTCACTTCCTCATAAAACCTTGGAAAAGTCATTTGAAGACAATTTGTTTACAAACGCCCAAACTGATGTCTGACTGAAGAAACTGACAGTAAATGGGATTGTGTCACAATTTTGGGGAGCAGGAAAGAGACCCCCTTTTCAGCTCCAGTGATTTCTTTGCAGGTTCAAAATGGGCATTATCTCCTGTGGTTATCAAGGTGCTCTTTTTTCTGCGGTACTGCTCAACATCCTCACTCAAAAATAAACTCTGTGACTAGGTAGTGACACAAACTTGGAGTATGGAAGGTAGGGGCTGATAGTGTCTGGTAATCTGCAAATTATTTAGGTAATCAACAGCCAGAAATATACACCCTGGGATTTAATAGTATCTGCCTTGTTTAGATATCCACCTCTGCCTGTGGCCAACAAAGGGAAGCCAAAGTAATTTCACCTGGGGTCTCAAGACCTATCAGAGAGATACAGCAGAAAAATCCATCAGGGAATTGTGGGTTCCATATTAAAAGAAAGTATTCTCATATTGCAGGTCAAGTCCACTTTCAGTGGTTTTTGGTTGTAAAATGGTAGGGAGATCACCTATTTTTGTGCATAATGGAATGTATCTCTGAAGTGATTGTGATTTTAAAAAATATGGAAAAAGTAAGACCTAAACTCTAGAAAAAAGACCTCCAAAATTTGTATTTGGATGTAGAAGTGAAATCTAGTATCATGAAAGAGTACAAAAATGAGAAACCAAGTGTCATATGGATGTTGTATTGGCATCATGTAGGGAGGGAAGGGGTTCACATGTGTTTCAAAGCTGAGGCAAGAGGGCATACATAGGATTGGTTTTTCCTCCTTTCCTCAATGCCACAAGAATACCTTACATGACCACGTGCATCACAGTTCTGGAATCACCTGTCTTTCCCGTGTTCTCATCCTGTACTCAAAAGCACAATTTAGGCTCCTTCCATGCTTGATTCTTCTAGGCTGCTCTTGTTCTCTCCATGGTTGTATTCCATAACGTTTCCCATTTCATGTCATGTTCACAGCAGGGACTCCTTCAGTTGGCACCTCTCACACCCTGCTTCTGGCTTCATTCTTAGAACACCTCATAGGTATTTCCATTGCTTTTTCTGAGCCTTAATTACTGAAAATGTGTCTGGGCAGTATCAGCTGACACTAAAAGGATTTCCTCTGTAATGTCAATTGAAAAATGAGTTCCGTTTCTTGCTCCAAAGGCCACTTTCATGTCAGTAATTTCACGAGGCCCCCGAGAGTTTTACTGGAGCAGCCAGCTGCCATGGTGGAACCGTGCCGTGTTGGACCAAGCGCCGTGAGCACACGCTCAGCTGTTACTGGCATTCTGCATTTTGAGTGCTCAGTACTTGCAGGAACACAAAATATTTTCAATAGATCTGCATTGGGTGGGAAGTGGAGACAGTGCTGCAGGGAGCTACTGTGCAGACAGAAGCAGTAATGAATTCTATTGCAAGAAAAGGAGGATTGGAGGCTTCTTAAGTAAAGCTAAGGGAAAGGACTGAGAGGGGTTTTTTGTTGCTCATTATGGTGAAAAGATTCCCCTGTTTGGGTGTTTCTCTGACCTCTGCAAAGAGATAATTTTTCCTATCTAGAGATACAGACTTCCATGCTTTTTATTCTCTATAGACTCCATCTCTGCTGTACCTGTTGCACCTAATGACATCTACAGCCACTAAAAGTGAGGGTGGCAAAAGCCCTGGCACTGGCACTGGCATGCAATGGTGTGGATCAAATGGACAGGTAAGTTTTGCACACATGCTTTGCTACCAAGAGTTTTTGTTACTGAAACTGCTGTAGAAAGAAAGGAACAGGTTGTCAGCTTTGTAGCTTGCTCTTTCATTTGAGTTCTGAGGATGGGTTTGGGGTTGAAGAAGACTGAGTAAAATGCACCATGGAGTCTCTGTTGGGTAAAATTATCCCGGCTCCGTTTATACACATGTACATACATTCATATCCACAGCACAATGCCTTTCCTAAATGGCATTTTATAAAGGAGCAGAGGAAAGAACTTTGCAAAAAAACTTTGCAGAACTTTGCAAAGGATGGAAAGCAGACATCTTTCTTGACTCTGGTCAGCACCTTAGTCTGCAAACAAACTTATCACACAAGTGTGAATCTTCTGTAACCCTTTTTGAAGCAAGTCTGAAATACTCCATGTCTGTCACTGCACTTCTGCTAAGGTCTGTTGGCAGGTATAGCTGTGCTGATTAAATGTCTGGCTGTGCGTGGGGCTGGGGGCAGGCAACAGGTAGCTGAAAGAGGAAAGTGACTGGGGCCTTTTTTTTTTTGGTAAATAATTTATTTTGGATGATTGTAGATATCACTACCAGAAAAAGTAATCCTGCTATAAAATTTTTCATCCTGTGTTTCTTAGCCCTTTTTACTGATAAAGTGAAAGCTTGCTTGTGCCACAGTGAGGAGGAGACAATTTTCTGGGCCAAAATCTGATGTCTTGCTATTCAGCATTCAAGTTTCCCTCACAGCCTGCATGCACCTCAGCCATCCATGCTGGTTCAGTTCTTTCCCTTTAATCTGTGCACAGAATTAATCAGAATTATTTGTTAATTCACTTACCAGGGCAGCTCATGGTCACTTATCAAAACCTTTGTAGCAGCCTCCAAAGGAGAGGCAAAATAGGATAGAACCTTACTAGCCTGCCAAGCCTAGGGAAGATTCTTTCCTACCTCTTCTCTTTGAGAAATTTGTTTAGTTTTGCCCATTTTTGTCCAATTATCTAGAGCATTTAATACTCCTACACAACAGACAAACTGCTTTTTTCAGGTAAACAGTCCACACTACCACAGTGAGCTTTGATGCTCAAGTCCCTACTTTTTAATGAGAATTCTTTCCAAGCTTAATAAAAAATTATATGCTTTGGGAAAAAATAACTGAAGAATTCCCAGCAGAGAATCCAGTGTGGTTATAGCTTGCTGAAGCTATACTTTTTGAAGGTTTCTCTTTGGTGCTGTGTAGGCAAGTAATAGAAATCACCTCAGAAAGTTACACTCTGCATGTCAGACAGGATGTGTAATAGGGAAAGGAGAGATAAATGAGCTTAAAGTGGATTGAGAGGAGCAGGAAGTTCTAATAAAATCAACTATAACTTAGCTAAAGAGCAGAGGTTTTTGCTGTTGAAATTTCCTGACCCTGGGTCTCCACAGCTGGAGGAAGTTTCTGACACCTTTTCTTCTTTTTTTTTTTGTTTTTGGTGGAGAGGAGACACGAAGGCCTTGTTCTCAGGACTTCCTGTCAAGAGGAGCTGGCTGCAAGAGCTGGAACATATTACAGTAATAAATATATTTCACACAGGACTGGCAAATGGAAGAATTTTGCTGCAGTCCAGAGAAGCCCTTGATGAGGAAGAAAACCTTCTTTCCCAGGGTCCTCTCGTGCTTCTGTGCAGGGGCAGAGTCCTCACTGGAAGTACAGACACAGTTTCCAGCACACAGTGAGCATGGAAAGGGTCATTTTCAAAGGGAAAGCAAGGAGAAAGTGTCATTTGCAGAAAACACTTCCAACACAAACCCTGTGCCCAGTGCAAAAGAGAGAAGAAGGGCCGGTTTTACGGCCAGCTCACTGCACAAGACATTAAAGTTATGTTCAGGTGAGGTGCTCTTCTACAAAGGCAATTCAGCTCCCTTGTGTAGAAGAAACAACCCTGCTGTGAGCATCCTGTCTCAGTCATTGCTACAGACAACACTCATCACTACTCAGAGCACGCTCAAAGCTTTAGTGCCTTGTAAAGGTCAGTCTGGCCCCCAACGTAGGTCTTTTTGGATTGAAGAAATACTTCATCCTCTCCATACAGGTCTGCACAGGGCTGAATCATGATACACCTCCAGATTATTTTAGCGGCACTGAAACTACTGGGTAACTCTGTTTTTCTAAGCAGTAGTAGATGTTTCTTTTGAACATTTTTTTTCTTCTGGAAAATAAAAAGGATTGGATATTCTCCAAAAATCAGCATCTGCAAACAGCTGTTTACATTCCAAAGCCCTCACAGCACAATGAGTATGTGAAAAGGGAAACAGACTTTGGAAAGCAGTCCCTGAACTGTGTGTTATGGCCAGCTACTGCTATGAAAAGTAACCAGAAATTTGGTAACACCAAATCCCACTGAACTCAGGTGTGTCAGAGGGGCTAGCAGAAATCTCAATCACTGAATAAATGAGGCAGATAATTTTTCCTTCCCTCATAGGCCTAGCAGAACATGTCTTTTTTTCTGTGTTTGCATGGCACATGGTAGAGATCAAGGCAACTGTGTGTTACTGTAATAAATATTTACTTGTTCATTTGGAAGCATGCATGGGACATAATACTGAAGGGTCACAACTGGGAAACAGGGAAGAAACATTGCAAAACTGTTTTTTTTTAAGAGGTAGCTTTCTGAGCCTCTCAAAGACTTACCTCTAGAGCAAGAAAGCCAGACTGTCAGTGCTTACTGAGAAGAGAAGCTGGAACTTGCAGCACAAATGAAGAAAGGAAGCACTGGGTCAGCTCTCCACTTCTCCTGGTGGCTTACTCAGTTTGCTGTGCAGTGGTTTTTCTTTTCTTCAGCTAAGGATTGCTATGTCTTATGTAGGAGATACGTCTATTTCCCTGCTTCTGCCCCTTCCTCTGTACTAAAAAGAGACTCAGTGGTGGCAGTGAAATTTTGCATGTCACCAAGACTAACTAGAAAAAAAAAGAGATGATGTGTGGAAAGCTCAGAGGAGCCTTGGACTCCACTAAAGAGTATTTCATACAAGATTAACACCAGGCAGAAGTTGCTCTACCTGAGGAAGAGAGCATCCTAGTCAGCTGCTGTGTGATGTAGCACAACTGTTAATAAGGAGGAAAATATTTCTGAGTGAAAAATGCGGAACTCGTTCCCACAGGAATTATGTCCAAGGAGCTTACACAATTTTCAGTTGGCTGCGTGTCAATGGCTGAATTCCACAAAAGACAGAGAATGTACTGACTGGTAAAAAGTGATGAAATAAATCAAATAATAGGTGTAAATAACGGTTTCTATCTTTTTCTCACACTGTTTTATTTTTCAGCAGCATTGCCTCAGGCCCATTGCCTGAACCTAGGGCCTCAGCTAGTCACACTATAAACCTAAGCCCATTCAACTTTTAAAATTAGCTGCATCATTTTAACTGCATCAACTTTCAACTCCTCCATTTAAAGCAGTGCACATATCTAGTAGATTATTTAGCTATAATTTATGCTCCTTCAAGTAAGTTCAGTGAGGTAGCAGTGCAAAGCATCTGCTAAAAGCAAGCACACCTTTGGCAGAGGTCTATACACATAAATTTCGAAAAGGAAGGAAGTGGTTTGGTCACAGCATTTTGCAAAAAAGTGGATTTTTCCAGGAACGTTGTAACATTGGTAAACAAACCTTGATGACCATGCATGTGTTTCCCCAAACTGACAGGCACATCTAGGAGGGATGTGCTGTCTCCTGCCTGTCTCCCAGCCACACCGCTGCCTGCCTTGCGTGCAGCAGTGTGCAGCTGCAGCCTCCTGCCTGGATGTGCTGGGCAGCACGTTCCCCTCCAGGCAGGCTTGCTGTCTGCCTGGCAGAAATCCTCCCCGGCTGTGTGCAGCCTCAGGACCACTTCTGTAAGCCATTAATCAGCACCGTGGCTCACGCTCACCTCAGCCAAGTGGAGGCTTCTGCCCAGTGCACGGTGTTCTGCTGAAGATCAGATTGACAGGAATGGGACAAGGAGCTGAGGGACACACAAAGGCTACAGCAGGTTCACCAGCAGTCAGGTGGACACTTAGCTGTGAATCATGGCTTGCTTGGTACTCTCAGTAACTTCTGCAGTCCTGTCTGCTCTTGACCCTTTGCTTCTGTGTATGCTGAGCATTATTGGCACACTGAGACCTTGCTCCTAATGTGCAATATCTGGTCATCCGAAATAATAAAATTAAAATTTATATAAACCTGCCAGTGATATAATTTTCCTAAATTTATGCTACACCTGCTATTGATTTGTTTTCTCTCTTCCCCTCTACTTGAAATTTGAAGGTGTGACAATCAAAGGACACGGCTTTCTCCACATGGAAGTCATGGACATCCATTCCAGATGCAGACTACTGATAAAAAAGGCTTTTGCCCTCTGGAAGAAACACACATCACACATTACAAAGCCCCATTTGTCCTTATTATTTGAATTCTAAGGCTAAGACCGATACAATGTAATAATCTGCCAATTAACTTTTTTTTTTTTTTTTTGGACACAGACAGTGGCACCAAGAGGATGAGAAGATAAAGCCTTGTTACCTGAACTTCTGTGGAAGCTGATGCAAACCCACTTTAGACTGGTTCCATATGCACTCAGAGACCCAACTCACAGAGAGTAAAACCAAACCCACTAATGCCTCAGTTGTTAGCAATTTCCTTGTTAGTAGAGCTTGAAGTGGAATGATCTTGGAAATGGGGCAATCTTGGAAGTGACAGAAATGAACCTGGCACGGGAACATCATCTATAAACCACCTTTGCACCATCTGTGTAGAATACAGCATCCCACTTTCTGCTGATCTCCCCAACCTCCTCAGCCACCACTCAGAGCTCCAGGCAGGCTGCAACTTCAGCCTGCTGCCTTCCTCCTTTTCTCACCATCATCATGGCCAGCAGCAATGCACATTTCAGCACAGGTGCACTTGGAAAAAGCCCCTCTCACCTGCTTCCTCATCTCCTTCCTCTGTGCAGACACTGTTAGAGGCCTAGGAAAATTACAGCCAGGAAAATCATTCCCAGGCTGGGATTTCTCCTGGTTCTCTCACAGCTCCGTTCCCAGGCTGATAGCTTGTTCAGCTTCAGTTAGGGAGATTTTCTCCCAGGATGATAACTTGGTTAAAATAGAATGGAATTCACAATAAAGATTAATACCTAGTACCAACCGTGGGACTCGTCCTGAAGTGCTGTCCCACGGGAGTTCTCTCAATTATCCAATGAGCTACTGTCTTGTCTTAGCTCTGCAGAACATGCTAGAAAAAGTACGAATCGTGCTCTCAATAAATGTCTCTCTTTCCTACCATGAGAGGGACCATGTAGCTGTGTCTTATTTCTGCCGCTTCTAAAGGGTTAAATCCTTTACCCAGCAGCAACACTCAGCCTTGTAAGGATTTCTTTGGACTTTCCTGATTAAGCTGAAGGGAGTTAGAAGCTCATTGATGAGTATTTCATTCGGCAATACAAAGTGAAAAGAAAGTGTGCAGGCAACCCACAAAACATGTATCGGGCTGAAGGAGACAGGCACATTCCTGGTAGGTAAAAAGGAGTACTCAGTGATTCCTAACCTGTGAACAAAGCCACTTGGCTGGGGAGGAAACTGGAGCTGGACCCTTCCACCCCATCCTCACCTTTGCCACAGAAACTGCCCAGTGGGAAGAAATGCACATGACAAAAAGAGAGCTGCTGAGTGAAGCAGCCATGGGGAATGCACCAAATACCTTTCTTGTTCCCTGTGAGATATAGCTGAGGAGGCAACTTACTTTCCAGTTTCCTTTCAAGATGAAGTATGGCTCGCTCTACCACTGCTTAGGCTGTACTTATTCCACAAATAAAGATTTTCTGTCTTCCACGTGGCAACTTTTGCCCTGAAGTCACTCTTTAAAATAAACCTCAGAAATAGAGGCAATATTCTTCTTGTAGGTGCACAGCTGAGAGCCTGGACAGCAGATACCCATCAGCATTATACATTCACTTTTGGTGTGAGAAATACGTCCTCCAGTATTTCACCTCCCAGCACATGGGTGCTGTGCTGCCCTGCTCTGTCTCTCTGATTCCTCCTTTCCATTTGGTGAAGATGCAGAGGAGGTAGACTTTGCTGCAAAGCCTTTCTGCTCCCTCTGTGCTCAGCACTAGAGTCACAGCCTTGGGAAGCCTCTCCAGGAAGGTGTCACAAGAACACAGAGTCACCCAGCTCTTTTCTTTCTTTATTTTTTTATTGAAAGCTTCATCAAAGAAAACAGAAGTTTAAACCTAACATCCACTGATCTACAGAAAGCCCCAGGAGTGGGAAAATGGCAGCTATTTAGGACTGTGTTACAAATGGAAAACATAAAAAAAAAATCATAGCAGTACAGATCTTTCAGAGACATTCTGAGACATCAGCACACAGATGCCCATATAAATAAGATTCATAATTTAATGTATCACAGAGGTTCTGTATTCTACATTTTGGCTGCAGTGAAGTCTGTAAGGGCTGTAAGGAACCTCTGACCCATTTTTGTGATGCATGTTTTCTTGATTGGAAGTTCATCTGCTTTCAAAGCTGCTTTGATTTTTCTTACAGATAGAATCTATTCATTCTCCTTTAAAAAGGAAAACAATTAAAAATTCCTAAATTAATTCTGTACACTTCCTGGTTTTACATAAAATTGTTTTGCCTCAAAAAGATAGCAGAATTTTCTTCCACTCTGGAATACATCATATTTAATAATACTTCAATTACATAAACATCATGTTCTCTTCTTTAGGCTGTATTTTTGGGCTTTTAAAAATATAACTGACTGTAAATTTCACCAAATTCATAAAATTATTATCCAAGAGAAAGACACTTAAAGGCAGAAAACTAACATTGGGCAGATACTCTTTTAAGGACAACAGATCCAGATCTTGGAAGGTGCTTACACCTTGCAGGCTTTGGACCTACAAGGAAAAATGGATTTGTGAACCTGTCAAGGGTTGACATTTTCCACTTCATTACACATTTTTATTAAGGTGAAAGAACTCAGATGTCCCTGTTGGGGAATTAACAGTTGAACTGAACAACTTCAATAAACACAAGATTTTTTTCTTATCGTGGAAATCTGAACCAGCACTGGCATTCATTTCTTTTACAGCTTTACTCTCATAATTTTCTGTTCAATTTTAATGAAGAGCATGTTAATAAAGGGAAGAAGAAAGGGTCTCTTCTGCCTGCTTTGAGGCACAAAGGTGAATAAATATCTGGGGTACATACAGAGCTCTAGCCTATTTGGGTGACAGGAGCAATATAGAAAAGTTGGTGCTCTTTTTGAGAGGAAAATAACTCTCCTTACACTGCATCTTTGCTGCTTGCTGAGATTCTAGAAATCTGCTCCACTGCACTGGGAGGAGAAGTCTGCTGCTCACTCAGCCCTCCTGAGAAAGTGTGCGTGCACGACTGTGTGTATGCGTACTAGAAATAAAAGGAACCCTCGTTACTGGAGTCAATTGTCATCAAACAGAAAAGACTAATGCACCAAATATCAGCAGTTTTGTTGTTTTCTGTTTTGCATTTCCATCACACCGTGACTGTTTTCTTAGTTCACGTGGGCTATGGAGAAAGACCAGGAAAATCCCTTACCCTAGGGCACTTCTTTTACATCCAGACCAATTTCATGTTACATAAAGTTTTGAAAGGAAATGTTGACCATGTGTGCATCAAGTATTACTATCTTCAACTACCACATTTGGTCTCATCACTAAAAATGGATTGATTCATTACTTTAAGCACATTATCACTCTTTAGCATGACTCTTGCTATAGGTGGAGTTAAGTGAGTCTGCCTAAACCTGTTTTGCTCATGTCAACCTCAGCATTAAAATGAAGTGGCATGAGAAGCACCATCAAGATTAAAACCATGAAGCATGGCAATTTTTTAAACACTTAGGATCAGTCTCAATCTTCAGTACCATAAACAACATAATATAGATCCAAAT
This sequence comes from Buphagus erythrorhynchus, assembly GCA_013400855.1. Classification (NCBI taxonomy): domain Eukaryota; kingdom Metazoa; phylum Chordata; class Aves; order Passeriformes; family Sturnidae; genus Buphagus; species Buphagus erythrorhynchus. The sequence continues at coordinate 16,501 of VZTT01010458.1, read as the reverse complement.
ACTATGACATATTAAAAATAAACTTTATTACAATGCAGGCTTCCTCAAATTTGCTGAGTTTTGGTACGCATACATACATAAATAATACCCTTCATCTGATTTTTACTTGAGTAAAAATACGTTTGAATGCTACAGCCCAATTGCCTGTTGAAAGTTTAAGCCCTCACTTCTCTAATGACCAGCCTTTATCTTCCATGTTTGGGCATGCATCCATAGCAGAAGATGATACAATGTGATGCAATTGCTCTCAGATATGCCTCATTCTGCATTACGGTGGATTTCTTGACCAACACAACCAAGGCAGTCTCTTGGTAAACAGAACTATACAAGTAAGCACAGGCTAAGGACATTTCAAGAGTCTGTTTCACTGGAAGGCAAAAAGAGGACATTCACAATTCGAGGCCTGACTGTCACAGGTGAAAAGTGCTTACAAAACCAGCAGTAGAGCCAGATAGGAAGAAGAGTCCCTCTGCAATCTCAGCAGGAACAGTGAGATTTTTTTCAGTGCCCTGAACTACACTCGGGTCAGCACCTGCAAATATAACACTCTCTTCAGTTCCAATGTATCTTTTTTTTTTTTTTTCTCAATGTTAAGTGACAAGCCCAGGTATTCAGAATTTTCTAGCCATAATTCATAGTTTTCTGACACCCCTTTTTTATTTATCTTTTAAGGTAAAAAAAAAAAAAATACCAAACCTGAACATCCAGATTTGATTATTTACAAGAATTCAGGTGTGATGGAAAGTACATACGCAGTTCAGTTTATGGATCTGATGTTACTCCTAGACCTCTGGGCCAGGCACCATTGCCTTAGATATCTAGAGTTGTTTCTGCAACCTTTCAGGAACTCTCCTGATATTTAAAGCTAAATTGGCAAGACAGACAAAGACATTGACTTTACAAATTCAGGTCTCCNCTTCCATGTTTGGGCATGCATCCATAGCAGAAGATGATACAATGTGATGCAATTGCTCTCAGATATGCCTCATTCTGCATTACGGTGGATTTCTTGACCAACACAACCAAGGCAGTCTCTTGGTAAACAGAACTATACAAGTAAGCACAGGCTAAGGACATTTCAAGAGTCTGTTTCACTGGAAGGCAAAAAGAGGACATTCACAATTCGAGGCCTGACTGTCACAGGTGAAAAGTGCTTACAAAACCAGCAGTAGAGCCAGATAGGAAGAAGAGTCCCTCTGCAATCTCAGCAGGAACAGTGAGATTTTTTTCAGTGCCCTGAACTACACTCGGGTCAGCACCTGCAAATATAACACTCTCTTCAGTTCCAATGTATCTTTTTTTTTTTTTTTCTCAATGTTAAGTGACAAGCCCAGGTATTCAGAATTTTCTAGCCATAATTCATAGTTTTCTGACACCCCTTTTTTATTTATCTTTTAAGGTAAAAAAAAAAAAAATACCAAACCTG
>VZTT01010457.1:0-16969 GCA_013400855.1 Buphagus erythrorhynchus | reverse complement strand
GTCCTGATATGGGCTTTTGATTAATTATACTTTTAAATCTTTTTCCTTTCTATTTAAAGTTTCGTGTGTAGGTGCAGAATTTCAATGGAGATTGGCTTCTGCTAAGAGGTCTTTGGCAGCATAAGTAATGCAAACCTCAGAGAAATAGATTAAATATTACAGCCTAAAGAGTTTGCTGAAATTACAATTCAAAATAAGTAGAAATCCTTTAATTTCAGCTTTTAAACAGAAGTAGGGCTCTCCAAAGATGTAATCTATGAGGCATGTCAAAGGTTTTTGACATTTGAAATAATAGCTTCAATACTGAAAAGAGGCTGTCAGTTTATAGCTTTGTGCTTTTCCTCCCTACAAATGTGAGTTATTTCTTTTATCCCCCAATACATCACCAGTATATTGTTGTTTGCAGCTGCTTGAATTTAGTAGATGAGAATCAATAAATGAACCATTTGCTGACTATGAAATTGACTTTTATAATTGAGAGACTGCTGGAAATATATGTATATCTGAGGGAAGCAAAAATCAAAGTGCATTGTATTGTTCATTCACAGCAGATCCAAAAGCAGTTCTTTTGGACTAGAGTTATAGAATCACATGACTCTTGAAGGAATGTACCACTAGACATCAGCTAGTCCTGCCTCCCACTCCAAGCTGTGTTGCCACCAGCACTAGGTCAGATCAGCCATGTGGCCTGGAATCACACAACCTGGACTTAAGCTGGTGCCCCTGTCCCAAGGACTACCACAGCACTTCTCCCCAGTGACATAACACAGGACAGTGGGAATTTCCCATGGACAGGTTCTGCTGATGAAACTTATTCCTCTGCTGCTGAGATGTTTCCTAGAGACACAAGTGACCACCTTGCTCAGACACTAGATGATTACAGAGAGAGCCTGCTGTTTCACAGACTGTGTGGGTACCCTTTGTAGCCTCACACAGTAAGTAGTACAGAGTGGCCTCTATTTGTTAGAATTGACTGTAGTGCAAAATTAGGCTTAGAGCCACAAATTGTGCCTTAGCCTTCATTTTGAGTTCATACCTTCAATCATTTTGCAAGTAACGTGCTAGTGCAAATTACTATGTTAAAATAACTTGTTCTTTGGAGGACTGAGAATTCTGATCTAGATTGAGATTTAGAAAACCTATTGTTAGTTTTTGTGGGGTTTTACTTTTTAAATACAGCTGACAAAAGACCCTTTCTCTTGAGTGGAGCAGCCTGATGCTCCAAATACTGCAGGATTTTATGACTCCTTTAAGAATCAGAGGTTTTGACTTGCTACTCAGGTGTGCTCCTTCTGTCTGGTTGAATTCATTCTACTGGATCAAATCTCAGGTATTGAACTTATTTGGCACCTTGTCTCAGTAACTTCCCTGGACTTGGTTAGTGTACTAATTTTCCTCAGTGATTGTTTCCATATTTATTGAGAGGTTGCCAGTCTCACCTTTGTCATGGATGATCTCTCTTTTACCCTGCTTATTTTATCATCTTTGTCCCTACAGCTTCTGAACCATGAGTTGATAAAGAGAAAAGCTGAACATAGCAATGCAGTTGACCTGTCAACCTGAACCTGGAAACCTGCTTCTTCAGCATCTGACTCTGTTTAACAAAAATCAGGCATTGCAATTTACCAAAGGGAGCTCTGACTCTGGCTTTCTGCTTTGACTAAGAACTTTCTCTGAAGATTTATTTAGTATCACAAAGTGTATAAAATGAGAAAAAAAAAAAAGCTGCCTTCTAAAGGCTCAAAGATTCCCTTAGAAGTTCATTGCCAGATACTTTATGAAAAAGAAAGATAGATATCATGTTAAAAACTGCAAAGTCAGCATGAGGGCCAATACAGCTTTAAAAGGATAGGGATTTGTGGGTGGCTAATATGTAGGTACTGTGTCATAACATTCTGAGTTTGTATGCATTTACTACTTTGGCACCTAATACAGAAAACCCTTTATAAATTGGGGCCAGAACAATCAAGTGACCCAATTCTTATCTAATGTGGATTAGCCATTGAGTTTAAAAACCCAGGCAGATATTTGCCAATTTGGTAACATGAAATGCTACTTTATCTGTGTATGACTGCTAAAATTGCGCTGTATTTAGAAAATAGGTGATCAAACAGAATTTTTTTGAGTCTGTTTTTCCCCAGGAGAGAGAATGTGGGTACCAAGGAGAAAAGTGGGAAGAAAAAAAGAAGTGTGACCTGTGACCTAAAGAGCACCTTCAGTTCATCTGTCTTTCCCATGGCAGTAACATTTTTACCAAAGTAATTTTTTAGACATTTGTCTAATCTCTCCCTAAAGCTGACCAAGCAGGAAGTTGGTATGGAACTCCCTTGACAAGCTGTTTCAGACCTTTTACTCTTACAACCTTATTTTAATAGGTAATTTTTGTCATTCTTCCTTCTGCAGGAATCAAGTACTGCAGCGTCACAAATTCCAGTCAGGATAAAGAGGTAATTTTGCATGACCTGCAGATGACACTCCTGTTTATAAAGTCTTGAATGACACTTGTAAAATCATCTGGAATTCTAATCCTGTCTTATTTGTGGTGTCTTCCAGGGTCTTCTGAAGATGTAGTCAGTTCCTTCTATGTTCAGGGCTCGAGATGTTGTGTGAAACCAGCACGCAGGAGGAGGTGCAGGAAAACGCCAACAAAACCTCACCCACTTTGTCTTTCCACTCCAGTTCTGAACCAGGGTATGTGGTCACTGAGTGTAGCTGTGAGCACACACACAACCTGCACTTGTTTCATCAGCACTCCACCTGGCTTATGAAAATGCCATGTGAACCAGGGACAGGAACACAACAAAATGAAGATATGTGACTCCTACTGCTTCTCCTCCAGCTATTAGACCCATTACCCATTATAGGAAGGAAATTCTACTGGTGGGACATAATGTTTTGTTCTTCTCAAATCCATTCTGGCAGTTACTCATTTCCATTTTCCCTTCAACAAATACTTAGTAACAAATAGATCTACTTTTTCTGTCTTTTTTTTTCCCCTGAAAATCAAAATTTTGGTGACAGACAATTGTACAAATTTTCCTTAATTTTTCCTCATCAGTTTCTGAAGACAAATGTGATCTTTACTCTTCCCCTGTCTCCAGGAAAAACTGGAAAGAGAAATGGTAATATGCAAAATTTAAGAATAGATAACTAAATGCACAGGTGGAAAGAACTGTCTTAGAGGAACAAACCACGTAAAATAAGTGTTATTGGAAAATCACTAAACAGACCTACATATGGAGGCATGAAAAGAAGTACAAAGAGCATTTTTTGTCATGGAATGTCAGTGCTAAATTAGGAATATAGAAGTTAATGTTCTTGATGTTGTATAGAAGTTACTGCTATTGATGCTGCCAAACACAACTTCATCTAGAAAAACAGGTTTTATTTTTGCTTGTTTAAACATAATTTCTCTCTTCTTATCAGGACAGCCAAACTTAAGAATAAAAATATGCAGAAAATGCAGTTTAGTCTGTCATTTTCAGATGAACCTTTGAAAAGCAGTTTATTCTGCATTGAAAAGATACACAGGATCCCCACAATCCAGCCTTCAACAAGATCCCTGTGTTTGATCTACAAACAAATCCTCTTGGCACAGCACAATCAATACTGGCTCAAATACATCCTCACACAAACTTCTCTCTAAGAACAGGCACTTACCTGTATCTATTGCATTGGGCAGTCCTGCCTACCTAGACAGCATTGGGCCTTTAGCCGTTCACAAGAAAGTCACTGCTCAACAAAGTCATCAAATTTGTAAGTTTTCTCCAAATAGAGAACTTCAACTATCAGAGGAGTGTATAACACCCAGTGCTAAGAGTAGAAATTGTTGTATGACTTCTGCTTATCCTTGGCTTCTGACAAAACAGTGGGGAAATCTCTACAAGTAATTGTGTTCATCAGTACTCAAGGTCTACTTTACCCAAATTTCCTGCTCTCAGACACCTACAGTTGCTTTATAAGCAAATAAAATACAAATTATTTCTTCATACCACATATATTAAATCCTTCTGGGAATTACACGCTGTAACCTTTCTCATATGCTTACTCAGATGCTCTCCAATGCCAATTTTTACTGATTGCCCAGAACACCCCTTTGCACAGACCTGCATGAGCATTTTGGGTGCTTGTACTATGCAACCCAATAGGTACAGAGAGTTTGAATTGAGTTGTACACCACCAAGTGCACAAAGTGATACGTGGTGCTTTCTCTCTGCTCCTCTTGAAAGTTAATGGATGGCTGGGAAGCTGTATTGCTGACTGATGAGCTATTACTGTCCATGGAGAGGCACTGATTTCAGAGGGAAATCTGAGTGATTCCAGTAAGTTTGTAATAAGAGGAAAGTAATCTAGGATTGTTTTCAGTCTCAAAGTCCACATCTGTACTCATGTGAACTCGTGTACTTTCACTGAAGTCAATGAGTCTAGGCTGATTTACCAGAGCTGAGCACTGTCTGGATGTAATTAATCTGTGGGGTTTGGGGTTTTTTCTGCCTAATCTGGTATCCACTGCAAGCCAAAGCACATTAATGAGACTGTATGAATTGCCTGTAAAAGCAGGCATATCTTCTTGCCTTGCTGGTGAGTGCATAGGAGTGCTGTTTTCCTAGTCTAGCCAAAATTATTCAAAGGGTAAACAGTTCTCTCTTTTTATATTTGACAGGAGAACATAGGACAGGTGAAACAGCACGTTATAAAGCCATTTTTTTTTAAATTTCTGGTGACTTAGAAACAGATCCACAGACAAGCAAAAGGCTTTGCAAGTCTCTGGAATCACTCTTACAGTGCTTGGGAGAGAAAACATAGAGGTGGTCCCTGTTCTGTGTTTTGTTTTTTCATATTAATCACCACACATCATAAAACATGGGATCCAGTATCCAGTCTGCCTCTTTCCTCCTTCCCCAAGGAGTAAATATCTGTATCACTGGTTTACAAAACCATCCAAATGCTTACTGCTTTTGCCCCGTGTAATGTGTGGCAGGGTGGATCACAGGGCCCATGAGCTGGCAGGCTGGGCACCCTTCTAGCAGGAGGTGAGTGATATGGGCTTGAGTCTGCAGAAAGAGGAGCAAATGGAATTTGGTTCTCACAGACTGCATTATGCACATCTCAGCATACCTGGGCAAAGTCCCTCTGAGGAGACAGGCCCTATGGGAAGCATTCCCTAGCCTCTTACTGCTAATTATAGGTGTAATCTACTAAATGCAGCCATCTGGGAAGTGAGACTATTTAAAGTACTTTAAGACTCTCTAGCTCTGTAAGGCACTATGTAAAATCAGGTGCTATCCTGGTTGACAAAGACTGGGCTACATTATCCATACATTTCATTGACTGTTGGGTGGGACTCAGGTTTTAAAAATTCTTGGTGTCCTTTTACAGATGGATGATTTGGAATCTGAAATTATCATTTCTTCTCTTCTACTTTGCTTCACTACACTGCTGAACTGTCAAATATCTGAGTGTTGTGCACTGGGATTACTTTTTTCCCCTATCCTAAACCCCCCAGAACTCCAATGTGCTGAGTTTGAAGAATACTGATTGTCAACACAGGAAAAAAAACCAAACCCTTCTTTTGGAGACATCACATGCAATCCCAGCCAACCATGCTGAAGAAAAAGGCAAGATGATGAGGTGGAGAGGGAAGAGAGGGTTAGATAGGAAGAGAGATATACAGAAAAAAAAAAAAAAAGAAAAAGAAAGTCTGAGAAGACATGTGCTTGCTATCTACAAATAATCACACTGCAAGGGAAGATTTATGCATGTTAAAGGACGAAGATGCAAGATAAAGTAACTATAAAGTAGCCACAGTTAAAAAGAAGCTGTGTATAAGCAAGCTGTCAAATCATCTGGGAAAAAAATTCTACGGTGTTTTTCAGAGCAAGTGACTAGGGAGAAGCCCAGATAATTTAAAAAATAATGGTATCAATTTACCAAAGTGACAAATGGCACCTGTCAGACTGAATTCAGTAACTCAAGATGTCCTGCTTAGTCCTGTATCAGCTTTTCAGTAAAAGCGTTGTGAGGTTTATTTTCTTCTAGGGACAAAATATGTGTTCTGATTGCAAGGTGAAAACTAAAACATTCAGGTTTAATGTATGTTATTCATTCAGGAATGCATATTCATGCAGGAAGATACTGTTCTAGCAGCTGATAAGCCAGAGGAGAGTCTGTACTGCTTTGAGCCCCAGGATGTCTGAAATAATTTTTCAATGCCCTCCATTCTCAGTGACAACACTACTGATTCTGTATATACAAAATTATAACCCGAATTCTTCTGCTAATGTCATCCTTTTGTCTTCAAGGCAGTAAGATTTCAAGAATCAGAACTGTAAGATGTCATTTGACACCTAGTTTTGGAGATACAAGTTTCATTTTTATAGTTATGAGGGTAACAGCTCACTGTGTTTTTCAAAATGAGAGCTGAGATCCTTGTACATAATTCTGGAAACTGGGACTTCACAAAAATACCAAATAGCATGACAGAAAAAGAGAGAAAGAGGGTAAAAAAAGCCTCTATCAGCATGCCACTTCTTTTTCCAGACAAATTCATAAACCAAACAAATCTCTCCAGGAAGTATTCTGGTGTCATGTGTATTTTTACAACCCATGCTTGCTAGCAGTTGATATGGAGGAAAAAGCAGGAACACAGAGGTGAAAAGTCAAAAGAGTACTGGTTTCTTGTGGGACCAGGGATCAGGAAGGGCACAAAGGGTGAGAAGTTTCCACATGCAATCTCCATTCCTGGAAGCACCCAGGCCTGATTTTGCCAGAGAGGGGACTAACCTTGAAGAAATCAGGAAAACTTGCGTCTGGAGGAAGCATAATGAAGAAGGCAAGTTTTTTGGAACCACCTATGACTTTAAATATTTGTTTTTAGTAACCACCTATGACTTCAAATATTTGTTTTTAGTAAACCAGACCCAACTGCCACCAGTGCAGCCTGGAAACAAAGGCATTCCTATTTCCAAGTAGCCTTGCCAGGCTGACACTCCTCAGCTACTTGGAGAACTAAAAGTAGCAATGCTGGAAGTTCCCCAGTTCTGGACATCATGTTCCAGTTAACAAAAATCAGCCTGACACTCCTGGCCATGTCCAAAGAATTGGGGGGCCTGAATGCAGAGTTCAGGTCAATTAGTGAAACATAACATTGCATGGCTTCTTGACCTTTCAGAGCTGGAATGAATTTGCCAAACAGGAAAGAGTAGGAATGAAACAGAACGAGTAATTCAGAAACCCTCTGGGTATAATCTGCTGCTGCCTTGCACCTCCAGGCTCATTTCAGGTCTCTTGGCAGAGGATCTCATGAGTGTCAGCACATTTCCAGGGGTGAGAGCAGAATCCTGCATAACCTGCCCCACCACTTCTGCCTGTGTGAATTAAAAGAATGTGGTGTTTTATTCCCAGTTTACACTGACAGAAACGTGTCTCCCTATGTACCTCTGACACTTGCCTGTCCTGGCTGGGTTATTAACCAAAAGCCATTGCTTGTGAGTGATGCACTGAAGTAAGGACATCAGAACAGCAGTACAGGTTCAGGCCTTGGGTCCCTCTGCCCCATGATTTGTTTTCTGACTGTACTATAGGCAGTGACAGGTGGAGGAATAAGGTTAGAGAAAGAGCATTCAATTCTCCTCTCTTCCAGTGTTGAGAGATTTTCAGATTATTTTCAAGTCTGGCACAGTACTTTTTTGTAATCCACCTCTAGAGATCTCACTGATCTCTTTTAGCCCCTCAAAGGGAAAAAAAGTGCTTTGTTTCCCCAAAACTGTGTCAACATAATGATGTTTGGGGTTTTTTTTCCTGGTTTATTCTCTATGTTTTTCCCAATAATTCCTAATACCAGATTTACTTTTGTTGCTGCCAATCCAGCACTGAATTTATAAAATATGCCTGTCCCAACCATTCTCCCTCTCACTTCTTTTGGATCTGCTGACTGGCAGAGCATGGGAAACTGAAAAGTCTTTGGCTTAGAGGAAGCAGCACTCAACAACAACTAAAACATCCATGTGTTACTAACATTTTTCTCATTCTGAAGCAAAATCACAGCACTGTATCAGCTACTAGGAATAAAATTGACACTATCCCAGATGAAACTAGGACAGGAGGAAAACTCAAGTCTGTGCAGCACAGATTTTACCCTCATGCGCTTTGAATTCACTTGGTCCTCCTTCAGGCTCTCCCCTAGCAAGGAATATTTGCCTGAATTAAGGGAGAGATGCAAGGCCTGGGGAAGCCACAGGAAAAAAGGGAGAAGCAGCTGTGCCTGTAGGTGGGAAGGCAGCTATTGCTGTGCAAGCTGGAGGGCAGCATCCAGTTTTCCTTCCAGCTGCCTGTCCTGTGACTGCATGGTACTTCATTGCCAGCTGGGGTTAAACCATGACACTGCCTTCACTTTTCTCTCAGAAGGCTCCTGAGGAAATATGGGCAGCGAAATGTAGAGAGTGAGGTGCATGAATGGAACGTGAGGTGATCTGGTGGCTGCTGAGGGCAGGATGACTTTTCCCAGCACTTGCTGAAAGCTGTCCCATTGCCCCTTACCCCTGGCCCAGGCACACCCTGCACAGAGCTTGCACAAAGCTGCACGTGGGAACACAAGTCTGTCCCTTGGGAACAGACAGGGTCAGTGAAGACTATGCCAGTGAGACAGCAGCTGTCTGGATCTGTTATCTTTTTTTATTTTTTTTTCTTCTCACTGTGATTTGCATGTTCCTCCTTGATAGCTGTTACCTTCTGCTCCTCAAATTATGTCGCAGTGTATTTCCCTGTTTGTTATACTTTGGGAACGTTTTCAGGGATGTCTCCAGAGCTGCCCACCCTGGCCCCAGCACCCCATCCCTCCTTTGTACTCCCAGCTCCCAACCATACTCCCTTGGCAGCCCTGCTGCCAGGACCTGCGGGCATCCCTAGGTACAGAGGAAAGATTTACAACAAGGAAAAAAAGCAGAAGTAGCTCATGAATAAAGAGAGCTGCATCCACTTTAATCTGACAGCCACCCAACTGCTTTCCCTGGCTTCTGACCAAGCTCCAAATTATTTTTGCCAGTCCGCCCCTGGAGCAAGGCTGAACAAGGAGTCAGTGAGGGCACCCTGAGCACTGAAACTAACTCCCCATGCCAGATCAGATCAGTGACTCAGTAGGAAGAGTTTTTCTTGGTGTGTTACCAGCAGTGCTATGAATGACACCATCATCAGGCAGGGGGTTTCCTAGGGAAGATTTCTCCCTGACATGGTCTTTGTGTCAGGCCTTCTTTGGATGCCCCATACTTAGGAAGCTTGTCTATATAATGTGTGGCAATGGGGGATTACATTTGCACTTCTCCCAGGGAAAAATGAAATATAAAATAGACTTTAAAAATAGAACAAAAGATGGAGATGGATTTATATTGAAAAAAAACACAGGCCTGGGCACTAATTTCAGAAATTGGAACTGGATGCTCAGACTCTCCTTTACCTTAAATGAGAACAATGAACATTAGATCAAAACCCAGTCAAAATTTGTCTGTTAATGCTCAGTGATATGGGCCCTTCTGTGTCATTATTTGCTACATCCTTGCTCATCATGAAAGCCCATCATCAGCACTGCACCTTTTAGGCAGTAGAGGTGTGTGCAAGTGGAGCATCCAACACTGGGATCAGCAGCATGACTGGGGAAAGTGCAGCTTTTCCAAGCCTGCCACTGTTCACACACTGCACTGACATTGTGCAGCTCCTAATATTTTGCTGCTCTAGGCAACCACCTATTATGCTTTTTGTTGCAAAGCCAGTCTGCCATGGAAACACTTCCAGTCCATCAGCAACTGCTATGCATTAGGTCACTGCAGAGATGTTAAATCGTGGACTGTAGGTGTTGGGATCTGAAACATGAAGTACAGTATTGCTTTGGGATTAGACTGCCTTCACTCTTGTTCATGGCAGCAGAGCCTGATGCGAGTTCCTCTACATGACCTGACCTTCTGTTTATGCTATAGCAGGTAGGATCATACACCCAAACCCTGACTTTAATAACTATTGTTGTCTTTCATGAAACACAATACTNTCCCCCCCCCCCCACGATCACCCCCACGCCAACAGTGGAGCCCAGGATGAGTGTGCTGCATGGGCTGCTGTCCTCAGGATGGCCAGGAATGGGGAGAGAAGTGTGTGAGCTGTCATTGCAGGGTAGGCACTGACACGGTGGCATTGTTTCACAGGACTGCAAGTCTTGCTCATGAGCAGCAGCTGAAGGATGACAAGGATTTGTCCCACTTGTTCTGCATGCACACAACCTGTGGCCCTTTAAAGGCGTCCTTGTCTGAGCCTGGTGACTCATCAGGAGGGACACTGGAGAAGCAGAAAGGAAATGGCACAGCAGCACACAATGGTTTCCAAGCAAGAGGGTTCCTGGTAGAGAGCCAGGTGCTGATGCCCTGGCTGTGTGGCAGTCAATGGAGCTGTGTGGGGCTGAGTGCTTCTCGCTGTATGGGTGTAAGAAGGGTGCCTGTCCTCAAGAAAACCAAAATAGGCTGCACTTTTCTCTAAGTGGAGGTCTGCTGTTCCACTTGCGTGCAGGATATGCAATACATCTGGAATAATTAATTTCTTAGTCTATTGTTACTTTCTTGTGTATCAGATGTTTGCTGCTTCTGAAGCCTGTTGACTGTATTCAATATCTCTTCCTGTTTAACTTTGTTATTCCGGTCTTAAAAACTTTTTTTTAGGGCACGTCTTTTTATTTTCCCTTGAACTAGAGAATTTGCCTGAAGTATGGATGAGTCACAGATACCATATTTCCTCTTCTCTGAAGCACATTTACATTTTTGAAGAATTACAACTGACAACGATCAGCCATACTTCCAAAATATCCTTTCAGGGAGGAGAAAGGAGGAACAGTGATGTTGAAATCAGCCTGAAAGGTAAATGACTGAAAGGGGGGGAGAGAGAGAAAACACAGAGTCTTAGAAGGGCAGCCGGATACAGGCACTCACTGTGCAGTGTTTGATGGTGGTGCCTCAACTGATGCCATTCCTGCAATCAGAGACACTCTGCCATTCCTGTCAGCAGCTATTCAAGCATATCACCAGCAGCTCTGATTACAAATATCAGAAGCAAAAGGAATACATATTCAGAAAGTCAATTAATTTCCTTGGCTCCTAGCCCAGCATTTTCTGAAGTGAGAGAAGGTTTCTTTATAACTAGGTGTAAAAGGTGCTGCCAACCCTGATTTACCCCATCAAAGCCATTGTACTGGTTTTAGCAGAAAGAGAGATCTAATTCTCCTCATCACAGCCGCTGTTTTGGATTTGTCATGAAGACAATGTTGATAACACAGGAATGTTTATTAGTTATTGCTAAGCACTGCTCAACATCAAGGCCTTTTCTGCTTCTCACCTGTTCTGCCAGCAAGGGGGCTGGGGGTACACAGGGAACTGAGAGGTGTCACAGCTGGGACAGCTGACCCCAGCTGACCAAAGGGATGCTCTGTACCATAAGGTGCTATGCCCAGCAATCAGAGATAGGGGGAAAAGTTTGCCAGAGCTGCTGTTGCTCAGGCTGGCTGGGCATTGGTTGGCTGGTGGCAAGCAGTTACAGAGGACTTTTTCGCTTCACTTATTTTTTCTTGGTTTTTCTTTTCCTTGTTTCTTTTTTTTACTTTTAAAACTGTTGTTATCTCAGCCCATAAATTTTCAAGTTTTTGCCCTTCCCATTCTCTTCCCATTGCTGCTATGAGAAGGATGTGAATGAGTGGCTAGGTCATGCTTAGCTGCCTGACAAGTCTAACTCACAACAGCCATACAGGTTCAGAGCTGTTCCATGTTGTGGCTTCCATCTGAAGTATTGCAGTAATGTCTTTCATTTCTGTCTCAAAAAACAACAGAAAATGGAGGGTCCCAGCTTGTCTTGTGTATTAAGCTGTTTCCTAAATCAGGTCTTGTGGGTTTGTTTCTGACATTTCTATGGGATTTTTTTTGTTGAAGTTTGTTTGGTTTGGTTTGCTGGGGTTTTTTTGGGTTTGTTTTTGGTTTGTTTTTTTTTTTTTTTTTTTTGGTTTTTTTTTTTTTTTTTTTTTTTTATAAATCTGNTTTTTTTTTTTTTGTATAAAGCTGCAACAAGTATTTGCCTCATAAAGAAATCTGTGACTGAGGTCATTAAGGGATAAAGTTTAAAGGGCTGCTATTGTCTCTGTCTTTTCATCCCCAAATTGTAAGGCTGTAAGGAGTTCAATAATGGAAGTCCTTTCTATGAGTATCAGAGTGAAAATCAGGTTCCTCATATGCAGTCATTGACAAGATAGGCTAATTCTAGCTATCTCTTTCTGTGCATCAGCATGCATTACATAAAAGCCCATCAAGCCCTCACCCCTATTAGAGAATCCTTGTGTAATGACTGGTGATGGCACACTGCAGTAGGCTGGAGCCCCACAAATGGTCCCCCTGACCTTCACTCACAACTGGAAGATCATGTTACAATCTCGACTGCACTGAACTAGTTATTCCAGCAAATCTTCAGGACAAGGCAGGCTCTGTAGCTGCTATTGTGAAGAACCATAGGTTGGGAGAGGTCTGCTCTTTGCTTCTGCTTCTGTGAGACTTCACTGTACAGCTGAAAGGTGCACATAGCCATTCTGCTTCCTCATTCCATGTCCTGCCTTGCCTCCCCTGAAGTAACCAAAACATTATTAATTGTTCTTATTACCCACAGGCAGCACACAAAATTGATAGGACAGGAAAGTGTGAGTGTTCAGGCGCTGCATTGTGGCAGGCTGGTTCCCTGGAGGTTTGCTTGGTGGGACACAATCTGGGATGGAAAGAACAGGACAGCAGAATAGAGTGAGATACCATCCATAAAAAAAATCTTTGCGTACTTGCTTACTTGGCTGAAGATCTGATAAATTCTGATAAATTTCAGAATACTGGGAAAAGCCGTGATGGAATGGTAAACAGTGACTACTTAATTTTCCTTTTTTCAGGAGTTATCAGTGACTATTCATGGGAACTGGTGTCAGTGGTAGTTTTTTCCCCAGGACTTAGCAACCTAAAGCACAATCCCTAGCCTCTGTTCAAGAGCCACGAATAGTGGAAGTGCAAGTGAGTGCCAGCAATCAGCTGTCCAACCATCTCTAACCATATGCCTGTTCAAAGAGGCACATGGTTGTAAAGTGGCAGGCAGTGTCTTATCTACCCTACATTTTCTTCTTGACAATGCTGGAGTTATAATGTGGGAAGTTTGAAGAAAATAAAACCAAAATAGACAAGGGAAATCAGTTTTTCTCCTGGGATTTAAACCAAGAGGATCTACTACTGCCAATTACAGTTGTCACGCCAGAGTAACTTGAAATAAACCAGTGGGATAACAGACAGTGCAAACAGATAGTTACAGACAGTGTGAAAGGGGAGAGAGGCCCAGGACTCTCCTGTTCACAAAGCCTTTGTCATAACCACTTGTCCATTGTCTTTGTCATCTCGCTTGCATTAGTGCTGGGAGCGCTAGTAAGGTGCTGGGACACAAGGATAGGGCCCTGATAGTCTGAGATGGGAGAGGTGGAGTTGGAGCAAAGGCTCATGCAGTGCAGTGCAGCAGGGCTCCAGGCAGAGATGGTCACGTCAGCACAGAGGAATGTCAAGCTCCCAGGAATGGCAGCCAAGGTGCTTGGCAGCGTTCACTTCCAGGTGCTGAGGAGGTCAAGATAGAAGTTGAGGTTGCTTTGGATGACACCCTGTCAAGGTGTCATTTACCATTTTTTACCATATTTACCATTGTATCCCATTGTAAAAAGTGTCACCCTGACAGCTGATTTTCCTGAGTCTGCAGTACTTTTTGGAGCACTGACAGCCCTGATGTGTCAATCTGGTCAGTTCTTACTTTTACAGCACCACTTACCCATGGTGCACTGATGTTCTGAAATTGCTGGCCAGATGTATAATAGGATTCTTTACAAAGTAGAATGAGGGATGTGCTCCATTTGGCTCCTTTAATTAGGCCTACCACTTCTGACACACACATACAAACATGTCTATGTGTATATACAATCCTGAATGAAATCCTCGTTATAATGTGCACCAAAGGTGTCCTTTTTCACTAGGGGACAGCCTCCAATCAAGACCTCAATTCTTTGGAACAATTTTTGAAGTGTTAAATTCTGCTTCCAATTCTACTTTGGAATAAATTCAAAGCTTTTCAAAGGAAAAGATGAGGTTTTCAGTTCATGCTGTCTCTGAAGAAATGGCTAGACTCCGCCTTAAGGCTTCGAGACCTTCTGTTACAATCCTTATCATAGTCTGTTCTATCTTGATGAAATATTCTTGTTTTGACTTAACCAGCATTTTAATAGAATGGCTGAAGCCTGAAAATGTTTTTATTAAGGGTGCACATCAATCAAAGTATGTTTAGGATATCTGTTTACACTGTGTTTGTTATGAGTTTAAAGATCACAAAGATGGACAAATGTTTTAACACTTCAGATTGAGAGATTTTTTGAACTTCCTGCTCTGCACAAATCCTGTTCTTCCCCTTCAAGTGGAAAAATTAATGCACTGATTAACAAAGGTACATCTGAAACTGGGATATCTCCCTACAGTCTGCAAAGGTTGCAGGAAGTGTTGTTTCCAGTAATTGAATATGGTGATATAATTTATAACTGCTCAGCTACAACTTTGCACAAATCAGACAAAATGCTCCTAATTACTTAGATTTTCTGTTTATCACAATACCACAATCTTCTGACCAAAGATGATATTTCCTCTTTTATTTACAGCCTTCCAGGAGGCAAAAGGTTTCCGAGAACTGGAATTGCTTGGCTTCTTACATCACTGCCAGTCAGATGGGCTGCCCTTCAGCTGCAGCATTTGCAGCACCATACATCCTGTTGCTAAATCATCTGTCCTGTGATGCAGGGATACATGCAATTTTTGCAGGTATATGCACATGAGTAATGTGCCCACATAAACAAGACAATAATTTGATGGTGTTCTCTGTTTGAAAGAGATAATGTTTTTTTTTGTTTGTTTGAGTATGTGGGTTTTTTAAAATCTGAATTGAGAAAGCAACTCCTGTACAATAAGAGCAAGGTTTTTTTGTAAATGACTCAAAATTGGTTTGTGGTTTGGTGGTTTGGGGATTGGTTAGTTTTTGATTTTTTTCCCCCCAGCATTTAATGTCCTCGGGTAATATAATCCCCATGCAAAATTATATTGCTTACTCTAAAATAGGTCTGATTAGCTCCAGTGAAGCAGAACATTGATATGATAGTCTATTACATCACTTTCTGTGTTTTAAAGCACTAGCATTATGTTTAGCATTGACTGAAGCACAGGAGATAATGGCAGCCCATTGACTGTCTCTGAGCTCGATGCTCAGAGCTGCTTGGGGTGGAGGAGATCAGTTCCTCACATAACACTGCAGCAGCTCTTCTGCTGAGCACTGAAGCTCCTTTCCTGTGTCATGGGTGCAGATGTCATGACCATCCTTGCATTTGTCAAGTCCTTTGTCATTTGGGTTCTGGGGAAAGGAAAAAATTGAGCTGAAATGTGAGAGCTCTAGGATTTTTGCTTTAGTAAAGCAAGTAACACCATGTGAAGTGCCCTGATATGGCTTTGTAGTCCCAACATACAAAACATGGTTTAAAAACCTAAACAGGAGCCCTGATTTTCATACAAAACCAAGGTAACACGAAGTCTGTGCAGAGATTTAGGAGCAAGTGAGCAGCCTTCCCAGGAGCAAGGCTGCCCTCCAGCTTCACAAGAGACAAAAAATTTCAGTGCAGGTGAAGCAGGCGGAGTGGTTAGTGTGGAGTGCCAGGAGCACACCTTCCTCACTGTGCAGCTTGGTGACCTGCTCCTTCCCACTCCATGGCAGTCCTGGAAGTTCCCAGAAGAGAGGAGTACTCTCTGCTTTGCTTTGTGGGAGCAACTGGCAATAACAACTAAGCTGCAGCACTGAAAAATAACCAGGTGATATCAGCCTTTTTTCAAAGCAGGGAGGCAAAAGATAAGGAGAAAAAAAAAAAAGGGACTGCATGGGAAAGTTTACCAGCATGTGTAGAAAAGGCGGAACTCAGTTCCATAAAGGAAATAAATTAAGATGTACAGCATTCTCCAAAACATTTCACTTTGCCATTCAGGCAGAGCCTTTTTGAAGTCAGTGGGAGTCCTTCCACTGCTTTCAGGAGTTTTTGGAACAGGACCATCCAATTGTTTGGGTTGCTGAACAAAACTGGCCCTTTCCCTGTTGCTTTAAATGAATAGTGCAAGGGAAAATTATCAGATTCTCCTCTGCTCAGAAGGCACCTAATGTGTTGTAGCTGCACCCAAATGTGTTGAAGCAAAAGGGTGGGCCCAGCAGCTCAGTGTTTATTTACCTATACTAGTGCTGAGTTTACATGAGTACAGGGGATTGAGCAGAGGATGTGGCCGTGGAAACTGGACAGCAGGAAGGAATGACCTACCCTGCTGAGCAAAGGCTGCTTTGGAGCAAGCCATTGCACTGGGAGCAGAGGCATTCCTTAACCCTACCCCTTCCAATAGAGATTCCTTTTCTATACCTGCAGCTTTGGCAGAAGCTTCTGCTCTGTGACCAGCAGAGGGTTAGATGGGGTTAGAGGTATTTGCATGGTTTGGGGTGGGGTTGGAGTTGAGCTAATCTTTAGCTTAGAGGTCACAACTCTTCAGAAAAAGTTGCTCAGCTACAAACTCAGGGAAATATCATTCTTTTCTCTGTCCATCTACCGAGGTGAGAGGGAGAAGTAGAAAGGAGATGCCCACAGATTAGGTTAGCAGCAAGGTCAAGCCTGCAGATTACTATCACACTGCCTGTTAGCAGTTTTCCAGATAGACTTTTATGAGCCTGAGTATCCTTAGGGGGAAAAAAACCCAACAACCCAGTATTGGAATTCTATTAATTATTTTAAAAACAAAACAAATAACTGAGCTTTTATTTTGAATGTTTAAGTGGAAAGCGAGAGACTCAATGTCTATCTAAATGAGAATCATTCACT
>VZTT01010442.1:0-60624 GCA_013400855.1 Buphagus erythrorhynchus | reverse complement strand
CCTCCTCCTTTCCTCCTCCTTTCCTCCTCCTTTCCTCCTCCTTTCCTCCTCCTTTCCTCCAGCTTCACATTCCCTCTGCAGGATCTTCAAACAGCAAATCTTGAGGGATGTGTCCTCACTGTATAAGAAACACTCAGATCACTCAGAGAAAAGAGGAGTTACAAACCTCCCTGCTATGTTTTGCATGCCACAGCTTGAAGCCTTCAAGCCTGGAAGGTGGGCTGCCCAGCTCCTGTCTTCCAGAGAGAGCCTTTGAGAAGATAAAAAGCTGCTGTCTCTTGCTGCTTCCTATCTGCCAAGGCATTTTCCATCTCCAAACCTGTTTCCCTGTGAATGAGTTTAATGTTGAAACAAAGCCTGGCAATAAGTGGCCTTCCAAAACTGTGCATTTTCAGTCTTCTGATCTTGCTGCCTTTTGTCTCTGGGCTGTTCTGACCTATTCACGTCAAGAGAGCAAACAATCTGTGAGACTCTGATAAATTTGTACAGCCCTGCATAGTCTAGGATAAGGTTTAATTTGATCTGACATTTACTAATCTGCTAAGACTTTCAGTGATTTGTTTTCATACCAAGTTGAGTTTTATATCCCATAGAGAAATGAGTAAACATATTGCATTGGTAACAACAGCAAGTGTATGAAGCCAAAAATTTGTACTCATGCACTTGAAAATTCCTTTCTGCTTGCTTTTTATGGGGATTTATTTCTCTTGCTAATTGTCAGGTTGCTAATTTCATTCACCTGGTGAAGTGCTTCCAGAGTCTTAGCTGGGAATTATGTGAGGAGTTTTGTTTGGTTTAGTCTTGCATTGCATTCATATTTTCCTAAGGCTGTTGCCTTAACGTGCTGGTTGTAAAAGTGATTCCAAATATCAGATCATTTTTCTACCCACCACATGTGACTGGTCTGACAGCAGCTTGTGTACAGATATTCTTGAATTTATGTCCTTAAATGGCTCTCACACTGCAGTGGGAAATTCCTTGATTATGTATGTGTTTCTCACACTTTGTGAATAAATTAGTAAAGCAGTGAAATTCTCCAGTGCATTTTTTTTTTTGTTTTGTTGGTTTGTTTGTTGTTGGTTGGTGGGTTTTTTCCCCCTTTGAACTTCTTTTAAATTTCTGTTACTTCTTTATGTTTTAGGATACCCTGATTAAGTACTAGTAGAAAAAAATTGTGTTTAGATCTGGAATCTGTATTCAGTGAAGTCACACTAGGAGTTTTCTAATACAGGAGTTCAAGTAAAAATAATTTCACAGTTGTAATAGTTTTAGCTGAGGCCCAGAGGATGATGACCCCTTTTTTGTAAATACTGTTCCCTTACAAAAATCCATAATGATGGCATAAGTGTGGCATGGGAAGTTTACCCATGAGAAAAATCAGTTGCTCTTTAAAGGAAAAAAATAAAACCTCAAACCAAGAACACACTCCCTGTCCTTACACCACTAATTTTGCTTTCAAGCCTGAACAATGTATTCCCTGCCATAAAGTAAAGCATAGTGGTAGATCTAACTGTTAAGATTCCTGTGCCTGGGTCACTCACAGGTGCTCATTTGGGTTATCCCATTGGTTTAGATTTGTTTTCTTGTTGAGAGCAGTCTGTTCTGGAGTGGAGACATTGGATGCAGGTTTCCAGGACTGTTTGAAGTTTGTGGGGGATGCAGCCCCTCTGGGGGCACTGCAGTGCTCCTGATGCCCCCTCACCAAGGTCTCTGCTGTGACTGCACTGCTGACTTTGCTGCTCCCTGCAGTTAAAACCCAAAGCAGTACCCAGTGTGTGACCTTGTGTTATGTAAGCTTTTATTGCCCAGTTTCCATATCTGTTTCCTTCCTTGCAAGCCCTCCAGCTCCTTGCTGGATGGAGCACAGTGGGGACTGTTCCCAGCTGGGAATGAGGTGATGCTGCCTGTAAGGACATGTTCACCCCCACCAGGACAATAGAAACAGCCTTGTGCCACTCCTATGCTTTCCTAACTCCAGGAACATCCCCTTTCTGCGGGGAAAGGGCTCCAGCCAGCATAGCCAGCTCCAGGGCCTTGTGAAAAGTCATCAGTGTCCTTGTTTTGTTTCCTCAGATTGTATTTCATTAACCTTTTACCTTGCTTGCTCAGTGCAAACAGATTTCTGACGAGCACACGAGCGAGCTCGGGGTTTCTGTCCTCCTCCACCCTGCTGTGCACACAATCAATCACACTCCACCTTTCCAGTGGATGCTTGGATCTGCTGGCTGAGCTCCTCAGCATCCTCCTCCTCACCCCTTGCAGCATCCCTGCTTTAAAGCTCTGGGGAATGGTTTCCAGCCTGGTAAAACCCAACAGCAATGGGGAAGGTGATCCTTCTTTCTGGAATTAGCAAAATGTTAACTGGCTGCCAGTAAACCTGAGTCAGGCACAGCTGCCTGTGTGTTTGGTTTGGTATAAAAACTATTCAGGATAAAATCTGTTGACAGCCTAAAGCTGTGTGGTGCTTTTTTATTAGTTATTTTAAATTTCCACATTCTCACCCTGAGTAAGTTGGCAGAAGGTCTGGGATGCTCACCAACCATATTACTCAGGTTTTGGTATCAGCATATTAACTGCACACTTGGCACTTTACAATTGCAATGGCTTTGTGTTAAGCAATTCTTTTGATAATAATCAGAGGGATTCTGGGTTGAGAGATTAATTTATCATGTCTGGATTCTTTCTTGGGGTTTAAAAATTAATATCAAGTTTTGAAGACAAAAGATTTTTTAGAAAGGCAGCTTGATTTTTAGAGGTACTTTTACTAAGTAACAGAATACTCATATCTTTTTTTAACATGTAGGGAAACTCTGAGCCACTCTTGACAGTAAATCCTTGTTCTTCATTATGATTTTTGCTATGTATAAGTCACACTTCAAAAAAAAAAAATTACTACTTTTATCTCTTCCCAAAGAGAGATAATTGTCCATTTTGTCAAATGCTGTGAAAGGTGGCTCTGAGTAGAACTCTCTGCTCTTACCAGTGGTTCTGCTGGCTGTCCAGAGTGACAGGGGAGAAGTTTGTCTGTCCATTTTGGGGAACACAGCCTACCTTTGCCCAAATGTTTGTAACTGCAAGTGTGGC
This sequence comes from Buphagus erythrorhynchus, assembly GCA_013400855.1. NCBI lineage: Eukaryota > Metazoa > Chordata > Aves > Passeriformes > Sturnidae > Buphagus > Buphagus erythrorhynchus. Next base: position 57,540 of record VZTT01010442.1, on the reverse strand, counting down.
ATCAGTGGGGAGTGATGCTGAAAGCAAGGGTGCTCTGCAGTCAGGTGGAGTGGGCTTTGCAAGAATGTCTCACAAAACCAGTGTTGGTAAATACATTTAAATTCAATAATTGTCAGTATTTTGGACTGTAACTGGGAAAAGATGGTGAAGTCAAGGGGAGTCCTCCCTTAATTTTAGCTACTGCTGCTCTTTAGTGTTATTGTCCCTGGAACACACTCCTCCCCTTAGCCCCTCTTATTCTGTGGGGCTGTGGCACATCCACAGAGTACAGAGGCATCAGCAGAGAACTGGTTAATGTAGTAAAGACTCTTTACCCTCCCTTTCTTTTTATCTCCATCTCCTTTTTTTTTTTTTTTTTTTTTAAATGACCTGGCCAGTGCACTAAAGAGCTTGATTCTGAAAGCCTTAAAAATGCTTGTTCAGGCCCAATTGCTTTTATGTGCCAAGGTTAAGTATGATGTAGGTTTTAAATGTGTCAGAAGAAGCTTATACATGCATAGCTTGCTTTATGTCTTCAAACATTTGCAAAAAAAAAAGTTGTAACTCTTTGCTCACTGAGATGCTTTTAAAAGAAGCTAAAAAGGAGAGATTCTTCAGTTGCTTTCACCATGCTAAATGTTACCTCATTAATTCAACTTAATATTCATCATTAGACAGCACAGTTGGCAAAGTTCATCCCCACTTCACCCGGGCAGGATGGACCTGGGCAATTAATGGCAAAGTGGAGCTGTTTAAATGGTCTTTGGAGAAGGCCTTGTGCAAAGGAGGAGGTTTTTCATATGAAATATCATCTTGTTATCCTGACCAGGAGGCTGTTTGTTTAAAAGGCCAAGAGCATCACAGGGGTCTTAGTTCTTATGCCCAGAGTTCATTGTTCAGGGATTTAGCATCTTTGTTATCTGTTTGCTGGTCAAAGGTGATTTTAATGCTGTATATTAAGACAGGCTTTCACTGCCAACTGGTACAGCTGGGTGAGTGATCTGGGACATGCCACTGTCTGTTATTATGGAAAGTCTCTTTAAAAATCTCTTACTCATCTTTTTTTATACAGTAGTACCTTCTTTTGTGTTTTGTTCAAGCAATTGGGAGATCATGTTCTTATTAGTCCACTCTCAAATAGCTAGAGATTAAAAAAGGCTTTTTTTATTAAAGCTCTGTTGTAATTTTGCAAGCAATACATTGTCAGGAAATCGGATACGCTTTTTTTAACCAGAGTGGATAATTAACCACTGAAGCAATTTATCAAATGTTACCCAGTGGGTTCCCTGCCATGGAAGGTGTAAAGTCAAGGATTGATGTATAGGGAAATGCTCTAGTTAAAGCAGAAGCCAGGGAGGAATTGATTGATATGATGTGGCCTGTGTTACGTGGGGAGATGGGAATAGATCATCTTGGGATCCCTCGAGGCTATAAATCCATATGAATCTGTTACCTATAAATACTGATAGGTGATTAGATCTGGATGTGTAAAATGTCTTTAATTTCTCTGAGTGACAGTGGTGCCATACTGAGGCATTGTCCTGGTCCCAGCACAGTGTCACCTTGTGAGTTAGTGGGGTGATTTAATGAACACTCCTGGGTTGCTGCCTCTGTGTGCTCACCAAAGTGAGCCTGGCTTAGCTGGACAGAGAAGACATCAGGTGCTCAAAGACTGGGATATCACTGCAGAAAAGATTTCACAGTGAGAACTATCCTGCTCCACTGTTGGCAAAAAACCTCCAAACTGAAATAATGAAGACCTGTATATGTTTTTTCTTTTGTTCCTAAGGAAAAGTGTCAGTGTTGAGAAATTATATATATATATATATATATATATGTATAAAAGGCTAAATGGATATTTTTTTCTTTGTGCCTTTTTTTTTCTCTCTTTTTTTTTGTTTTTTTTGTTTTTTTTTTTCCTCTCTTTTTTTTTTTTTTTTTTTTGAATACATTTGCTTGCTTGCTTTCCTTAATAGATGAAAACCTTGGAGGCTTTCAGGTTTTAATAACTCCTGGCTTTGAATTCTATCCAGTTCTGGTTGTAAAATGAATCCCCCGTTTTACAGCTGAGTAACTTTGGGAAGTGTTAGAAACCTTTCACCCTTCAACTCAGGATACTCCACATGTTTTGTAGCATTACTGGGAGTGTGCTTGAGAAAATGTTTTTCTATTTGTGCTTCTCTGCTAGTCATTGGACTCACACTAATGGTTATCTTTACTTTGTATTAGCATTTATATAATCACAGATTTATTTGGGCTGCAGCCTGTTTTGAAAGCAATTGCTGGCTGAGCGATGGTGTGGCTGTGGTTGGTGCCTGCCCATGAATACTAAAGGCTCCTGGAGTGGGACTTTGTGTATTGTGGTTTAATGGAAGGGCTGTCTTTGATCCAATCACTTCCTTATTAAGTGTTGAGAGGGCACGTATAGTTGAATGAGGGAGTGAGAACTTAGTCATGGATTTTAGAATCAAGGTGCTTAGATGTAAAAACAGATTAAAAAAAAAAAAAAAGCCCAGAGTTGGTTGTTTACCTGGAGGTTTATTGTGAGTGGTTTGTTTTCCAGCAGTGACTTTATATTTGTTTCTCCCCTCTTCCTGCAGCTGGGTGTTGATGGGACTCTGTCTCAGTGCTCCCCACGGAATGTGGATGCTGGGATTTGGGTTCTGTCCCTCTGCAGGGCTCTCCCCTCCCTCTGGCACTGCCCTGTGCTCTGCACATTGGAAATGCTGCTGGAGCCTGGGGCAACCCAGCTCTGCTTCCATGAAGCCAGCCCAGCAGAGCTGCCCTTAACTGGACTGTGTAGGGCAGTGATGAACAACCTGCCCCTCCATTTTTTTTAGGGATTTTTATGCTCAGTCCCGGAGTCAGACCCCACTTTCTGGGGTTTCAGCTGGCTCCCTCTGCCCATCTCCAGGCAGTGATGCTGCCTGGCAGTGATGGAGGAGCAGGATGCTGCACAGAGCCTCCAGTCTGCTGCAGTCTCTCCATCAGGTCCCACAAACAGATCTGCACCCTGTCTTTGAGACAGCAATTTTCTTGACCAATGGATTCAAAGGTCTGTCTGTCTCTGCTTTATTATTGCTATTTATTGCCTCAGAGTTTGTTTGGCAGAAGGTTTTTGTGTTTAATACCAGCCCTGCTGCCCATTGCCAGGAAATTTAGAACCTGTGAGTGATTTCAAAGGCCATCTGACTCCAGAGCTTCCAGCAGGATTTATGTTTCTGCTGGTGCAGAGTTACAGTGTCATAAGCTTTTTATTTGTTCTTATTATATCATGGGCATCTGCAGACTGTTGAGTCCGGCTTTCTTCAGCTGTTTATGTGCAAATACGTCTCTGATCTTGTGAAAGGAGGTCATTCATTATTTCCCCTGACTGCTGCTCCAAGGAAGAGCCTCCCCCCCCCATAAGTCATTAAAAGAAAATGGAATTAGTTGTGCCAAAACTGATGGCTACAAAATACATATGACTCCACTGCTCGTATGAAGGCTGGAAAAAGCTCTTGGTTATTTGGAGTATACTCCTGATTCAGTGTCTGATCAGGTTTTATTCTGGTAAATCTGGCTTGCTGTCTGCAGTTCAGCTGGCAATGGAACTTGGGGTGTGCTGCCAGGGCTGCAGTGAGATCCCTGAAAGGCTTAATTTCATTTCAATTTGTTGTAAACAATCATTTATTAAACTCCTACTCTGTTTCCTGCTGGGCCAAAACAGTAGCAAGTTCCTTTCCAAGATTACTTCTAAAATTTTGACTTTTGGTGGAATCCAAAGGTTGCAGCGTGCAAGGCTTGGGGTCTGGTCCTTTTGCTTGCAAATGACTTACAAATTCTGAGTCAGGGCTTACTGTTTAAACCCATTTCTGTCTGTTTTCAAAGCAAATATGTTTATTAATGCTGTGTGATTTGAACAGCTGCCAAATGTAACGGAAAGTAACTAGGTTTAATTTTTTTAAGTGCTTTTCTGAAGATCTTAATTTTTTTACTTTCTGACATTTCTTTTCTTTTTTGTTTCCTAAAAAAGAATGTTTTCCTGATATGATATGTAATCCATCAGGGAAAAGAGACACATTTTCTAGGTACTGGTCTGGTGTCTGTGTGGGGGTATGTGGTGGGTGCTGGGTCACTGTGGGGTGAAGCAATGCAGTTGTGACCTGGCCCATCCTGACCCTTTATTTGTGCTTAAAGCTTTAGTACATTCTGTCTAAGGATATGATGCATCCAAATAAAGCACATTTCTGTGCCACTAATAAATGCTCTGTAACAGAGTTCTGATCTGAGTGATAAAAATCCACTTTTTTTCCTCCCCCAAGTTTTAGCCATGTCTTTCAAATATCATCTGGAGGCATTGTCATTATCTGTATCTGCTTGTTGTGCCCTGGATAGGCAAGTGAGATTTGTGTGGGAAAGCAATATCCTATACCAGGTAATACAGCTGAATGACTCTTAGCTTTTGCTAATGCTTCTGCAGAAATGGTGGATACAACTCCTGAGTCCTGGGCTGACAGCACTGTGGAGTGTGTGCCACACTGGCAGCAATAATCTACCTTCCCATTTCATCTAGTATACATTTGCTTATCCAAATATTGCTTTGTTATTTTTATGGCTGTCACTTGCAATTCAGCTCAGAATAGCAAATGTCAGAAAAGAGCTACAAAGAGCACCAGCATTTTTTGTGATGTATTTGTTTGATGGCTCCTCCATGTAACTATTTGAAAGGGGAAATATGGAACAGTGGAATGATTTTGTGAGGGCAGTCAAGGGTTTCTGTTTTTTTTTCATCCTAGGCATCCCTAGCAGGTAGCAAAGATGACAAGTCTTGTCCTGCAGAGATCCTTTTTTGTCTCTCAATGTGTGTTTTTACCCTAGTACTGATCCTTCGTTGTACAAGGATTCCCAGCATGGCAGGGATGGAGGGGAGGCTCTGTTGAGCCCAGCTCCAGCTGGTCTGGAGGCACAGCCTGCTCTGATATTCTCAGGCACCAGTCCAAGCAGTTCTCCAGTGTGGCCCTAAGGCAGCATTCCTGGAAAGCTCTCTTCTGGATCTTTCACCAAATGTTTCAAATGGGACATTTGAAAAATTAAATTATATTATCTTTGTAAGGAAAGATAGTTGTTCTGAATATTTCTCATGTAATCATCTTGCTCCCTGAGAAGGTTCTCTTGAAAATGAGCCCTGCTGTGCTTCACTGTCAGTATGATGTCATCTGGAACCTTATCTGTGAATTTTGGACATGTTCTTGTTGTTGGAAAGAGTACTGGTGTTGATTCAGATATACTGCTGGGTTTTCTAGTAGGCAGATTGAAAGGAGCACTGTGGTATCAATTTATGCTCCATGTTCTGCTGTGAGTAGTTGTGTAATAATGATTTGTAGCTTGTAACTGCACATCTTAGCATGGATGCAGATGTGTAAAGTTAATTCTTGAATACACTGAGGTGATTATTTTGAAATCTGCATTATTTCAGTTTTCTGGCAGGCACTGGAATAGATAGGACATCTTACATATCTTTCTTGAAGTCAGTGGACTGTTGGCATGGCATTTGGAAGTGTTTAAGGCTGGGAAGAAGTTTTATAAAATCTTCAGGAATCCTTCAGTTGTGGTGAGGAGCTGTTGGGAAAACAGGGAATCTCCAGGCATTGCCTCCAAGGTGGTCTTAGCAGGTTGTCCCTGTGGAAGGATGATAATGGTAGCAGCTGATTTCTTTGAGCTTAGCTTGGGAAATGGCTATTTCCATAAAACCTTGGCCTACAAAATGCGAGTTTTGTTCTCATTGTTGCCATTGCTATGAAAGTTGTTTTGATGCTGTTGCTCCATTTCTGGGATCATTCAAAAGGACCATCCAAAAGCAGAAGTTTCCAGCTTGGTTGTGTGATTTGTACAGCCAGAGGTGCCATCCTAAGGTCAGGAGCTGAGGTGGTTGTGAGATGGTTTTTGTATCTGGGGCTGGAGGGAAGGATTCTGGGGAACCTGAGACTAATTTCAGCCCTTTTGTTATTATTTTTTTTCCTCCCTTCTTTCCCCACAGTGCAATCTGGCTATTAGTATTTGTGGAAGTTTAATAAAAACCAAAATAAATATGGACTATTTCACTTTGCTTCCCCTGTAATTGCCAGCCCATATCTCCCTCTATTATCCTTTCATCTTCTTTTCAGACTGGCTAATAGTTGCTTAGTGATTACATTTAATGGTGTGAGAGCCTTTTAGTTTGGATGCCCTGCTTTTCCTCCCCTCTTGCTTATAGAGATGTTTACATTTTTAGCCAGAGCAATGATATGTCTCCTATATAATTGCATGGAAAACAACAGTTCCTATTCCTAGATGGGTATCCTGAATTTATTTTGATATCATTCTAATGCCTTTCCCATGCTCAGCTCACCCTGTAGAGTCTCTTGATTAGTTCAACTAACTGTTCCCCTTTCCATAGATTTTTTTCTTTGCAGTGAACTGCATATTTTAGCCTGTCTAGTGTGATCTATAGGGCTTTCAGAAATTCACAGTAAGCAGGCTGAAGTGGAGGAAACTATGGTAAAGGAATATTTCACCAGATTATGCTTCATGTAGCTGGAGTCTGGGGGGTCACTGGGATGCTCTCCTTGCCCAGGTGCAGCTGGTGCTTGGGGGGCTTTGCCAGTGAAGGACTTTGGGAAGTCCCAAAGCCCAGTGAAGGCTTTGCCTCAATGCTGGAGCAAAGCAAGTGCTGGCTAAAGCTCTTTGGTGTTGGCTGACTGACCATGCTTGGACAGTGTGCAAGTGTCATTTATAAATTATCCACTTCATTAGTGTTATTGGTGAAAATTATCAGGATGGAGCTCATCCAGGGAGAGGGGCTGGTCTTCCCTCTCACCTGTGTGGCTGCTGGGGGAAGAGTGGCCAGAGCATCCTGACTGAGCCAGCACATCTGTCTGCAGGCAGAGAGGGCTCAGCACAGCCCTGAGAGCTTGGGCTCATCCCTGAGCTGCTCCACTTGTGAGGTGGGAAAAGGGGATGGTGTGAACACACAAGGCACAGAGCAGCCACCTCTGGGATGAGAGCTGCACTCTTGTTTTTTCAGGAATAACGTGCTGTGCAGTACAAGGCGAGCGAGAGGCTGAAGCGTTGCAAGCCCTGTAAGTGTTCAGTCCCCCTGTCTCTCAAGGCTGTTATCTGTCTGTGCATCTCCTGTTCTGGCACCAAGAAATTTGGAAACTTCAGGAAGAATGTCCAGTCTGTCTTTGATGTAGCAGCATCGCTGACTCATCATCACTTAAGCCTTTGTTAGGGAGTGAGGAATTTTTGCTTTTTGTTGAAGAGCCAGGAGCTGTCTATTCTCATCACTGAGTTTGCAATCCTAGCAGTTGGAATGAAGCAAAATTCAAAGCTTTGGAGAAGTGGCTGGGGGTGTGTGGAATGAGTAATGATCCAATATGAGGCCTCAGCAGGGTGAAAAATGTAAAACTAGCATCTCTTCTGCTGTTGGGCTTTTTTTAAGATAAATTCACTCGCAATGAGAAGTATTTTAAACGTTGCTGCTGTTGCTGATAGAAACAGGCCATTAAATTGCTACAGTCAACATTCCTTTGGGTCCTGGTCATAAGCCAAGCTGCCAACTATTTGTAAATTTACTGACAGTTAGTAAGCAGAATACAATATTTAAACTGTCAGAAAACTAATATTCGCTCGTTTCAGGGAAACATAGCTCTGTTTCTCTTGGGCTCTGGCTTTTCACAGTGTTTGGTTAGTGCTGTTATTTTCTGCTTCTCTGAACTCCAAGACTGACCCAGGAAAAAGCAGCAAGGAGATGAAGAAAAGGCTGCCTGCCCCCCCCCCTTCCCTGTGCACCCCATTCTTATCATCCTTAACAATATCCCAGTCCTTTTTGGCAGAGATGCTCCAGATTGCAGCCAAATTCCAGGGCTCCCACACTCCTCTCAGTCTTGCCATGGCTTGCAATGGCTTGCAATAGATGCTGTTCCATCTGAGTGAGCTGTAAATATGAAGACAGACATTCACAAGTGCTGGCTATAAATGCATGGTGGCTTCTTGGGGTGCACACTCAGAGGTAGTGGAAAGCTTGAGAGAGCCTAGAAAATACTTTGAACTTATTTATCATACTGCTAAAATGTTGTGGGGAAAATGACACAATCATTTGTTTGCTGCTTGCTGTTGAAATGCAGGCCTGGTATGAATTACCCATGCAAAGAAAGCTCTCTGTTGTGAGCCAGCATTGCTTGGAGAAATCTGCTTTTCTTTAGTGTACAGCAGCATTATGGGTTTACCCTGTTGTGGACTTTCATCTGAAACAGCTTTTTGTGTAACTACCTATGTGGGCACTCATAAAATATGAATCCAGGTGGGTTTTCCCTGGGCTGAGCAGTAACTCATTCTGCTGATGGGACAGGAGAGGAGCTGAGCTGTTTGCAGGGGTGGACCTCTCACAGCATGGCAATCCTACCCTTCCAGTGCCTTGCTGAGGGAGAGAGTATTATTTGCTTTTGAGAAGTGATAATTTCACTGGGCACTGTAGGCTGTGCCCTTGATGAATCCAGGAGGATGAGTTTGAATGTACTGCTGTGGTGACTAGATTACAGGCAACAGCAAAATAAGACATGTACTCCTTTTTTTGTTGCTGTTTAATTTAGATAAGTCTTTTTTTCAGACCTCAGGAAAGCCCCTGTTCCATGTCAGGATCACGACAAACCTGAAATGTTTGGACCAGGAGGANAGAGGAGCTGAGCTGTTTGCAGGGGTGGACCTCTCACAGCATGGCAATCCTACCCTTCCAGTGCCTTGCTGAGGGAGAGAGTATTATTTGCTTTTGAGAAGTGATAATTTCACTGGGCACTGTAGGCTGTGCCCTTGATGAATCCAGGAGGATGAGTTTGAATGTACTGCTGTGGTGACTAGATTACAGGCAACAGCAAAATAAGACATGTACTCCTTTTTTTGTTGCTGTTTAATTTAGATAAGTCTTTTCTTCAGACCTCAGGAAAGCCACTGTTCCATGTCAGGATTATGACAAATCTGAAATGTTTGGAGGAGGGGAAAGGGCACAAGAGCTGTTCCTTGCAGAGCAGTGGGTGATCCCTGCTGAGGGTTCACCAGCACTGCCACACACCTGGGCTCCAGTTCTTGATTTCAGCTGGATGCTGCAGAGCTGGATCCTGTCCCCTTGCATGCCAGAGGAGCAAGGATGCCTCTCTCTATCCTGCTGGTTTCCTCAGAACTTTTTCCCTGAAAATAAGGAGCTTTCCTCCTATAAAGCAGCATTCTCCCCTGAGCAGTCCTGGCTTGGATGAATCATTGTGTTCATTGAAGAAATGTGTTGTAACTTGCTTGCATTCCCCACTCTCTCTGCTCCTGGGGCACCAAGTGTGTGGGAAAGCCATGCTCTTAATTTCCACCATCACCTCTGAAGTTTGGCCCAGGCAAAAGTTATAAGAAATTGGTAGGTGTTGTGTGATCTGCAGTATCCTTGAGCTACAGCTGACATTACCTGGGCTTGGAGAGGCCACTTGTGTGTACTGTTACTGCTCAAGTGCAAATAAATATAATATTTATCACCATGTGTTGTCAGCGTGTTAGAAATTAAGCCCCGAGCCTGCTATACAAGGAAGTGTTTTACCAATCATTGGAGCGTTTGTCAACATTATGGGCTGAAGTCTGGCAGTAATAAATGCGTGGTGCTCCTGCTAGAGCAAATGGCTTTTCCAAGGAGAGGTGTATTTAATGAAGAATGAACAGCACAAGCTGTAAAAGGAGCAAGATCAGTGATTTTTACAAAACGGTTGTAAATGGCACAAAGCAAAGTGGCATGGGCTGTGATGTCCTCAAGGGTGCCCTGGAGTGAGCTGGGCTGGGCACCTCCACTCTTTGGGGGATGCATTGAAGAAAGAGATACACTGAAATTAAGAAAAAGAAGGCAAGCAGCTGGCTGCTGGCACTGCAGGGCTGGGAGTCAGGAGCCAGCCTGGTTTGTGTTGGCAGCACCTGGGGGGAAGAAGCCTCAGCACTGGGAGAGGTGCTGAGCCAGGAATTTCAGCTCCCACCTGCACTGGGGATAATCCTGCCCAGGGATAATGGGGTGGGCTCCCAGCCACAGCGAGGGGATGGGTGTTCAGTAATGGCTTCAGAAAGCAGGGAGCTACAAAGGCTGTTCTGCCCTCCCTCTGGCTGGAACTGCACAGCTTGGCTTTTGGTTTCTGCTCCCTTTATTTCAAAAGGGCAGTTTTGATGTGTGCTCAGCTTGCCAGATGGTGGTGTGCAAAAAAAGGCCTGAAAGCATGAGGGAGAAGGGAGAAGCATGTCCCTGCCTGGGACCTGGGGAAACCTGACTTCTGAAATTGCTGTCAGCTGCTGGAGAACCAGAGGGTGTAGTCTGGACTATGGAAATTGGGATTGTGGTATTCATTAACAACACATCTCCATCCTACTACAGCTGATGGGGCTTTGATATATGGGGTTTAAAACAACTTTTTTTTTCTCTTTTTATTAGCTCTGTGCATGAACTGTCATGGGAGAAGTGACTGTCATTTAGTTCTCTGTGTGTGTGAGAGACAGGGTTTGTCTTCCCTTGTGCAAATATCCTTATTTTCCACAGAGGAACACATTTGCCTTTTTTTTTTTTTTCCCCTAATAGTATGTGGCAGGTAAAGGTGGTATAACAGCAATGCCATTAGTTGAGATTCAGAAGGTATTTTCATCAACTGGGTGGGGAAGGAAGGACAAGATGTGGTGAATCTTTTCTGGCTCCATATCCATATTGCTGAGCAGCACTGCAGTGGGACATCCAGGGATTGCTATAGGACAATGGTGCTGAAACCATTTAGAGAAAGTTGCATTATCCAAATACCAGGAGAGGGGAGAAATGGAGCCCTGGGTCCATTTGTTTGAAAGACAATGTGAAGTAACAAAGCTGTTGGATTTAAAATTAACTTCATCTAGTGCTTGTTTCCTGAAAAGTTGATGCATTATCTCCCTAACAAATAGCTCATGTTATTTGTAAAGCTTGACACCTTCTGCAAATCAGACTGTTTGACTTTTATGAATGACAGTGTTTCCTATCACTGTGTCAACAAGATTAAATGATGATTTTTCAAATGGTTCAAAAGCATCTATTTTTCATTGTGTTTTCCCTATAGTGACTATTCCACTTGTACCCAAAACATTACTGAAATAGACTCTGTCACCACTGCTTAGAAGTAAATACAATTAATAGTAATATGTTATGTACATTATTGTCTATAGTGTGTATATATATCTAGTATATCTGTCTATGAACACTACATATATATTTACATTTAAAATAAAGTAGCTCTAGTAAACACCAAATTGAAAGATTATGCCTGTGCAGGTACCAGACATCATGGTTACTTTGTTAATTCGTGTTTATTAGCTACAAGTCAAAACTCAACTGGAATAACCTTGAGACCTTAAGGCAAAGGTGTCCAGAGGTAAAGTTACACCATCTGTGTCAGAAATGGCTCTTTTCCTTCTTTTCTGTACCTCTTCCCCCCTACAGTGAGATACTTAAGGTCTTAAAGCTTAATAACAATTCTGGATCACATGTGTCTTTCACAAATGTAGTTCTAAAAATATTTATTATTCCCTCTAGGGAAGAACTTTCAAGTCAAGGCTCAGAAGATCCTCTGTTACTGCTCTATGCATATATTTAATTTATAAAATTGTCCTTAGTTAAGGTGTTTTTTCAGCTCTAGGTCAGGGGGACTGTTGGCTCATCAAGCTTGACCTGAGTAACTCAAGCCATTGGATCCCACTCAGCAGTTCCTGGCATTCAGCTGCAGCAGCAGAGCACTGGGAATGTGACTGTCCTTCTCACCCAGCTGAGCTCCACAGCTTGTTTTTTTTATCCTAAGAGGATTTTTAATTTTTTTTTCTTTTTTTTTTTGCATTTTGAGATCTGGCTGCAAAGCTTGTGTTTCCTGGGTCTGCTCTGGAAGATTACAGGAGCACTTTGCTAGGCAAAGTATCTCTGCTCTTGTGTAAAACAGCAGCATGAGGAGGAGGGGGACACAGCCTGGGCTGCCACCTTGCATGGGTCAGCCTCTCTGGGTGACCTTGTAGGACTTGCACACAGGCAGTGTAAGAACAGGTTTCACTGTTACAAAAGCAGTGTCAGGCAGGGAATTTCCATCTGACGTGAGATTACACAGTGCAGTGCATCAGCTCAGTGCTCTGATTCACCTCGTATGGAAAATGGTAACTGGGATAGCTCTGTCAGAAATTTGAACTTCAGCCTTGCAGTGCATCTCATGAAGTGGCAGGCACAAGGCTTCATCACCATCACCTTGGGGGAGGGAGGGAAAGGCAGTCCAGAGCAGTATTTGCTTCTCAGCAGTGGTGAGGTCAGGTTTCCAAAGCATCAGTGCTGTGTGTGGTGATGCCTTTTAACTGTGGAGCTGAAAGGGTGATGCAACTCCTAAGTGTTGTGCCAAAAAACGCAGTGTGTCAAAAGAGATGACCGTTGGCAATGTCTAAAGTGAAGAAAGTTGATTTCTTTTCTTTTTTTTTTTAAATCTGGCTGAGGAGCTGGTCTGGGAGGGATTGCAGCATGATAGGACTGAGTTCTGAGCAGCTCCTGGCAAACCCGAGTGAATGAGCTTCAGTTCAGTTAGTGAAGGGAAGAGATCATCCATATCCTTTCTACAGAGGTGCTCCAAATTTATGAAGGAAAGCACTGATTTTAGACTTTTTTTCCCTCTGTGGCCAACTGTGCTGCCTTAAGTACATTTGCAGTCCCCTTTAATTAAAGGGTGTCTGTCAGCCTTTCTCAAGTTCTCTGTTATCATAAGCAGCACAGTAATGGGTACCTGGAGAGAGCACTAAATACCTTTTGGTGCTAAATGAGTTTTGCAATCTGCAATTTAGCTGAAACATTTTAATACCACTCAGGTGCTGCAGTGACAGTACGTTCCAACTATTATAGAGGCTTTGCACATCTTGTTTTCACCATGTCCTGTTCCTTGTCTACCCTCATCCCATTTCAGATGCTAAGTTTGGAGCTACTGTAAAGGTCAGTTTCAAAATATCAGGATTTTAATAATTTTTAACCATGGTGACCACACAGAAAGGCATAAGAGATCTGCCTGCAGGAAAGTGCTTGGTTGGTATTTTTTTACTACAGGCATATAAAAATAAGCTAACTTTTTGTAGTTTAAAAGTCTGAAGGTTTTGGGATTTTTTTTTTTTTTTTTTAAAGCATGGCTTTGAACCAAGCGTTGATGACCATGGCATTGCTTAGGAGAAAGTGTTTCATGTTTTTCAAGTGTGTGCGTGTGGTTTTGTACGTGCCTGGCTGCCTGCCTGGGGCTGCAAACTATAGCAGTGCTGCTTCATGGTGTAAAAAAAAAAAAAAATAAAAAAAGTCTTAGAGGTCTTGTCACTGAGCTCTTTGTTTGCATAGGGAAACATCTGTCTGAGATTTAATGTGTGGTTCGTAACACTGTTGTTAGAGAGCTGTAAATCCTTCCCACTTCTTCTCCAGGGATTTGATCATTGTGTTTTTCCTCTCTTCCTAATCAAACTGCTCTAGTTGAGTGTTGTAATTAGTGTGTATTAATTTATTGATTGTCACTGGTTGTAGTAATACGTGATAATAACATGACAAGATTTTATTAGTTCTATAATAAAATGGTTAAATATTGTCACTTTAAATAACATTAAAACAGAGCTTTCATATGTTGTTTTTTATTATCAATTCATTATGATTGACTAATTGCACTTGTTTGCATTGACACCATTCATTCCTGCAAACACAAGCTGTTTAAAGATTTATTTCTCTCGTTTGAGCTTGTTCTAAAACAATTGGAGGAGGGGAAGGGGAAGGATCTTGGGCAGAGTTGTATGCACTAGGTGTGTGACATATGAAAATAAATTGTGTTTTCTGCTACTTACTTCATTGGTTTGGATACAAAATGAAGCATGAATTTTCTCCTCCCCAACTGACAGCATGCTTTTTAAAGCATGAAGTTGTCATCTCACTTTGTTTGTTACCTCACCAGCACCTCCAGCTTGGCAATTTTCATGGATTGCAGTTGAATTTAAATTACTGGTCCAAGTTTTGGATAAAACCAGTACTTCAAAAACCAGTGCTTCACATCAGTAACTATTACCTGGACCAGGCATGAGGGTGTTTTTGCAGGATGGATTGGCATGTTGGGTGTTATCTCCTTTAGTGTTCTTGTCTGATCTATACCAGCTTGTCTCAACAAAGTTCTGTGAAATTCCCCCAGAAGGGAATTTGGGGAGTGGGCTCAGGGACACCAAACCCTTTATGGGCTGGTGGAGCCTGTCTTTGGAAAACTGCATAAGGAAAGGACTGTCCATTTTGGCAGGGAAGGGAGCTTGAGTGCCCACTGTTCACCCCTGAGGGTATTTTGACCCCTCTCATCTTGGCTCCATGTGGCTTTTCTGGAAGATTAAACAAGATTTTTGTCTGTGGGCAATGCTGAGGGTGTCAGAAGTCACTTGTGACAGTAGTTTGGGAAACTTTGGAGCAGTAGCCAAGATAGTAGATCTCCTCCCACGGGTGCAGAGGTCCAAGGGCCACTGGTGACAGGACACCCAGAGGTGCTGCAGAGCTCTGCTGCAGTGCACATCAAGCCTGGCTGGGACTGTGTGTGTACTTCTGCAGGCTGCTAGGGTAAAACACCTTGCAGAACTCAACCTGAGATGAGGAGGCAGCAGGAAAGGGAGAAAGGTCAGGAGGCACCACTAATTCTTTGCTTTTTGTTGACCCCCTGCATGTCCCAAAACGTTTGAACTCAAAGGCAAGGTGAGCTTGTGAAGATGTAAAGAAGGAAGAGTTGGTGGCTTGGTGTGGGAGCTTTCAGGGAAGAAGGGGGGAAGATAAAAGGAGTGTTTTCTACTGTGACCTGAATATTTGTCAAGTGTAAAATCTTCACAGCTCCAAGCTGAGTGTTTTGGCTCATATTTGTCAAGTTTCTCCAAACGTGTTAGTGTCTCTCCCTGGAGGCATCTGTGCTGCTCTCTTGGAGAGTGCTGCCACTCTTTAAACAGAGCACTTGCCATGGGCTGCTGTGTAATAAAGAAGACTGGGAGGTACAAGTAGTATTTTCCTTCTGAATAAGCACATTTTCCCTGCCTCTTCTAGGAGCACACTTAATGCTACTATAAAATGTGCAAACCTAATAAATGTCACCTCTGTGGATGGATTTGGTGTTTGGTGGTATTTTTCCCAGATTGTGTGCTGGCCCCTCCCGAGCTCTTGTTCCATAAATCAGGGAGTAATGAGTTGTGTTACTGTCAGGGGTATCATCTTGCAGTTTGGCAGTGGCTGTGGTCTAACAAATGGTCCCAGCGTGGCAAAGCCCATTTGAAGAGAGCAGAAGGTAGGCTTGTACAGAAGTTCTGCCAGCAACATCCATCAGCAGTTTCATCTCTCTCTTATGTCTTTATTATTTTTTTCTGGTGTTATGTTTGCTTTGTGTTTTCAGGAGACAGATTGCTCTGATTTCTAGGGAGAAATAAAAACCACCAAAAATTGGTCAGAAAGCTTTTACAAATCACTGGGAACTCTGGAGTGTGTTGGTCAGCCCTCTGGGCTGTGTCTAATTGCTGTCTCCCTGCTACCATGGGAAATTTACAGTGATTACCCTGTTCTTTAAAATAATGAAACTTTTGCCAGACTATTTTGCCTGTAGATAGCAAAATGTCTTCTGTTTACAGCTGTAGTGTTAGGGCTGCTGTTTGCTCAGACAGGGAGGGATGATTTAACTTCAGATGCAAAGTCTGGTGGTATTGGGGGAGTTCAAGGCCAAGGCTTCCTACATTTTTGCATGTTTTCCTTCTGTATATACAGACTAGTTTCTTTAGAGCACCAACAATAGCAATGACTATTTGGTATAAGAAGGGAAATGAAATGAGTTTTGAAGCTGGAGTGGTATTGAGGAAAGGCAGAGATAAGGAAGGGAAACTTAAATGAGCTGTAGCATCACACATTTGGAAATGTGATAAGAACTACAGTTTATCAGAGACTACCTTTCCCTGGAATTAAGCAAGTAATCCAACATAAAAGCAATTATTTCTGTACCCAAGAGTTTGACCATCTCATTTTTCATTTTCATGAGATCTTCCAAGTAATCACGCCTAATGACATATCTGCAAACCCAGGGCAGTACATTGCTGCAAAACTCTGAATCCAAACTTTAATTATAAGAAGAATACTTCCTTCCTTTGGAGGGACTATTTTTCTGCCTGCAGGAAATGAAAAGGAAATTATTTCACTTTTGTATACAGGAATTGAAATGTCAATTTTCTGATGTAATGGGAAAGATTTCAGGTGGGATTTAGTGTTTCTGGCTCGAGGCTCTGGTGTGGAAAATGTTGTCTTTGCCTGTTAGAGCCCTCTTGGCCATGAATCTGAAGTTCTTCATTGCATGGAACCTGTCTCACATGTAAGGAGATGGTCTGTGCTCTGGGGGGAGGAATTAAGCTTTTAGTCATGCTTTGCCCTATCTTACTTATCAATTGCAACATGAAGCACGAAGTTAAAACAAACACAAGCTCTTTGCTGAGGATCAAAACATGAGCCAGTGCCTGAGATCTTCTGTCTGTGTTTATGAATGATCAGATCCAGTACATGTATTTCAGATTATGAATGATCAGATTCAGTAAATGTATTTCAGATATCACTATTGCCTTACCAAGGGCCACAAACACAGCAACATCTGGGTGACACCAGTGCATGAAATGACAGTGTGTGTATGCAGGGTAAGGCTTGCCTGTGAATTTAGCCTAGGCTTTAGTGACCTGTTAGTAGACGCAGTTTTATTGCCAGATTTTGTTTTTTCTGAGGATTAAGTGGCATTTGGAGCATGTCAATTTAGTCAACTGATGCTTTTGTTAATCATGTGCTTTCCTGAAGCAGTGTGGTCTGAAAGGGGGACAGAACTGGCACTTAGTTATGTGTAGAAAACTTGGGAGCATTGACTATGTGAAATGTACATAAACCCAAAAAAAAAAAATAAAAACCCACCTCCTCTTTCTGTACACCTAACATCTGTAAGTTCAGGGTTACTGCAATAAGCAAGAGATTAAAGCCAGTAGGAGCTTGGAAGGGATTTGGTTTGTGTTTGCAGTTGGCTCGTGTCTTGACTCCCTGCACTAGGGAGTGGAGCATGGAGCCAGCTGGACAGGAGCTAAACCAAGCTCTGGGCTGGGACTGTGTGCTTTGAGACTCTAGACTGAAGGATGTGAGGGTTTACTCAATGAGGGGGTGTGCAGGATGGGAAAGCCCTGAGACACAGCTTGGGATCTTGTGGCAAAAACAGAGCTTTCCCTGTGGGGAAACATGCACTTCCAGCCCTGCTCCTGCCCACTGGCCCATCAAGGAATCCTGGAGACCTGTTTGGGTGCTGTAGAGCCTGACTTTTTCAGAAGTATGTGGATAACCAAGTTTCTGAAAGTCAGATCTTTTGTGTCCTGGTAGCTGACAGTCAACTATATTGCCTGTATATAATTTAATTGCCAGCATATGGGCCATTTGTCTGACCACAAAAGCTTTCGTTCACGTGCTTTAAATTTTTAAAGGCTTGTTATCAACAGAAATATCACACAGCATGAAAGGGTTTCTTCTTTTGCAGCCACTTAGCTGTGTGGCACAGCAAGAGAGTGGCAGGAGTGTGCCACCACCACTCAGGCTGTGAGCTGCAGTGTTTGGGGCAGGGAGCACATGCTGGTGGGCTGCCCTGGGTGAGTAATCAGTCTGTGGCTATTGGCCATGTTTGCCTGTGAGGAGAGGAGGAGCTGGGCACAGGGAAGCTGTAATCCTTTGCACATCTTTGTCACAGACCCTGGTGCTGTGTGGCTGCTGTTGGGTTGTGCAGTGCACTCAAGTATTCAGATCACTTCTTGGGAGTGGCATGTGGCATTCTTACAGGTAGTAAATTATTGTGTCTTTTAGACAAAATGTCATTTTGTCATCTCTTACCAGCTTCATTTGTGTATAGAAGTGCCACCGTGGTGTGGTACCTTCTGGTCTCATCTATTCATAGCATTCTCCTGTTGTTTGTGTGAGTCTTCTGGAGGAGAGGCTTCTGAATATTTTGTAAGACTATGGAAATGTGGCTGTGAAAGCACTTGAAAGCACTTATGACTTCTCTCCAAATGATTAGATTTCAAACTAACAACGTCCTTAACAGCAAAAACATGTACTGTCTTGAATTATGAACAAGATGAAATGCATCACACCCTCAGCATTAGGTAACTAAAGACAAACTGTTATTTTATACAAAGCACTTGAAGTTTATAACTTTGTCAATCAAAACCATTATATTTTCAAATCTGCTATTTGTTTAAAAGCTGTCTAGGCTGCAAAAGAAATGTTATCTGCTTGAGCTGCTAAGGGGTTGCCCCTGGTGAAGGATAAAGATACATCTTGGTGCTTCATTAGCTGCTATGTGGAAGATTCCTCTTTTGCATGTTTGAGATACAAAACTGTAAGAGACCCATGGGTCATTTCTTCAGACCCTACATGCCAGGAGGGATCATGTCTTATATAATGCTTTCAGAGAGTTTAATGATATAATTTTCCTTTTCTTGGCTCAGATGGTCCAAACCTCACTGGCTTGGTGGTTAAAAGCCTTCACAAGGAGCCTTATCCTGTGCCACTGTGGGCAGAGTGGTGTCCAAAGCACCTGATGGTTCAGAGAGTGGCATTGGAGTGAGTGCTGCTCATCCTTTACATCTCTCTTTATAAAGATGGTTTTCCAGTGAATGTGTTTTTATCTATACCCGACCCAAACCTTCCCTGTCCTGTGTTGGAGAGGGTTGCTGTGGGATGCAGGGAGGCTTTGCTGGCAGTGGTCTTGGGACAGGTGTGTGCTCATGCATTGCTTGGGAATATCTGCTAGTCTGGCCTCAGCCCTGATTTGTCTTGGCATGGCATTACCTATTTAGCACTATACAAAAATAGAACATATCCTCCTGTTCTCTACAGGCTGTCAGTTTTTAATTGCTATAGAGGCAGCACTTCAAAGAGTTTCTGTAAATTTGTTTCCCCCCTTAAATACAAGACTTTTCTCACTTGAAATATCATTAGTGAATCAAAGAAGCCTTTATCATTTCCATGGGATAACAGCTAAAAGCTGGTTGTGTTGTTGCAGTGACCAGTTTCTAGGATTACTGTGTAATTAATCATCTTATTGAAGGAGAAAAAACTGAAATGGAAGTTAAATAATAACTTCTTTGCATCATCCATCAAAATCCATCAAAGCCTTTTCAGAGCTTATAGACTCTTTTCCAGGTTATGAGTCTGTCCTCAGCAGTCTCAGCTGTTTCCAGGTGAGTTGCTCTCCTGTAGGTTGGTGCCTGACACAGGGCATTGGTCCCTATGTTAAATGTCACCATAAAGTGTTATAAAACATCTTTGGAAGGGATCTTGGGAATTGAAGTCTTTTGTTACCAGAGAGGATCAACTTTACTTCAACCTGCCTGAGCAGATATTTATTTAATGTGCTCATTAAAAGACCTTCTGAAAGAGACATCATCCCAGCTCTGTCAGGTCACTTATTTCCATGCTTGCTGGAGAGGAGAAGCAACAGCTAGAATCTGGAACTTGGGGAAATTTGGGGTTGCTATACTTAAAATGTCTCTCTGTGTGCTTCTCCCTTAATTATCTTGGGTGTGTTTCCTTGTGATTCTGGTTGCTAATTAACATGGTAAAGATTATTCCTGTGAGTACAGTCAGGGGTTTTTTTAAAGTTTTATCTGCTGATATCTGTGCACAGACTGCCTGGAAGATTGAATCATTTAATTAAAGAACAAACAAGAGGATTAATGTAATCTATGGGATGGGGACAGGGGACTGGAAAGGGTCAGGCAAGAGCTGCAGAGGGCCCACCCAAATGCCTGGTGGAAAGCACACATGGTTCACTGAACCTGCTGAAATTCCTAAATAGAAATCCTTTAATGCTTCTGGCAAATAGCGAGTGGCAAAATCTTGGTGTCAAATATGAACATTCTCATTTACATTTAAATAGTTTAGGTTTCCTTGTGTATGTTACACATAGGATAAAACAGTGCTCTATTATTGCAAATATTACTTGTAGTGAAAGTAAATATCATTGTCACCGGTGTTAATCTGCTGCACTCAGGAGTCTGTTTCCAAATATTGATTTCTGGTAAATGACCTTTATCAGTGTCGCAAGATTTTATTTGTGAAATGTTTTGTGTCAGAGCCTGGGAACGTTCACTGGTGACCTGGTTGTATTTGTTAATGGCCATCAACATCAGTTTGCCCAGACCTGTGAAGGACAGAGCATCCTCTCTCAAAAATTTGGGGGCTGTGATGATTTGGGGGCCAGTTGGGACTCAGTGGCAATCACCAAGATGGAGAGGGATCAGCAGATCTCAAAGCTGCAGGGTGATCACTTCCAGGAACATCAACTTTGTGTGATTTTTTTTGAAGCCCCAGTGTGGATCTGAGTGTGGCACAGATGTTCAAGAAACCATTCTGGCCTGCAGAGCTGGATCCTGGTCCTCATTTCCCAGCTTGGATTCAAAGCTGGGGACTGACTGAACCTCACCTACCAAGGGATTTTCTGTACCAAAAATTATTGCAGTTTATCAGGTCTGACTTGGAAATAGCTTGCTCATCTATGTAATTAAGCTATAAATAGAGTAAATGAGCTTGCTTTTCAACTTTACAATGAGGCTCTTATTTCTTCTTGAAGTTCAGGAGACTTATTGCCCACTATGTGAGTGATTTTCCTAAACCCTTGTCTTTGCCAAAATGATGGTTATTCATCCTGGGGTCCTACAGAGTCAGGTGCTATTTGGGAGTAGTTAAACAATGACTTTGACTTATGGGAGCCTGTAAGTGACTCTCCCATTTTTTGTATCCTATTGTATAAACAATGAAGCTGGAAGGTAGAGACAGGACAAACAGATGTGGTTTTCTGTTGGCATTTTCACTACCTCTGAAATAAAAATGAGATTGCTGAGGTCACCAGTTGGCCATAAGTCAGTGAGTTTGTGTTGGAGGCAGTTATGCCCCTTGGCCAATGGTATTGATAAACCAGATAATAGCTTCTGCCATTGAAGTTTGCACTTAATTTATTGCAGAGAAAGTGGTGCTGACTGTTCCTGTAGATGGTTTTTCCTGTTGGGATGTGCTCTGACTTTGAGCCAGGATGCTGGCATGGGTACTGGAGTTACAGCCCTTGTACCAGCTGCTGGGTGCCACACTGCAGCGAGCCAAGGGCAGCTGACACAGGGGATTGGGTTACCAGGCTAAAAAGTTTGTTTGCTGCCTGTTGGGAAGCGCTTATCCAAAAAGAGATGAGAAACTCATGCGTAGTTTTTAGATGAATATCACCCATGCATAACAAGAAACAGCTTAAAGTGGCTTGAAACTCAGTCTCTTGTGATGCCAGAGTAGCAGATGGCCTGTTGTCACTGCCGATGAAAATTATGTTAATTAATATATTACAAAACTGACTCTGGTTGAACATTTGTTTCTTATGAGCATGTGATTATCAGCTTTTCTGGAAGATAAATTTTGGGAATATTTCAACTGATATATTTCTCTGAAATAGCTTTCTGGAGGTTTAATGAGCTGTTTGTTTTTGGTGCTGTAATGCTAAATGGGGATCAGTCGTTCTGCTGGTGTTAAAGAACTTGGAGATAGTGGAAAGCAGAGTGAGAAAGCCTAGAAAATACTTTGAGAATGTGCACTCTCACCTGCTGCACACGTGGGTGCCCCAGAGATGTCACACCATGCCCTGTCTTGAGCAGCAGCTGTTTTCCATATTTACAGCAGTGATTTTATGGAGGGGTGGATTGAGGGAAGATCTGGATTCTTTCCTATTTGTGGGCCAAGACCTTTTATGCATCTTTTTTTTTTTCTCTAAAGGAAAGCTGTAGAAATCCAGGATGTTTTCAGGGGACTCTCTGCCCACCATGTAGATTTTCTGGCTTTTATTAAACACCAGGTTTGAGGATGGATGTTTCCTTTGGTAAATTTCCCAAGTCAGGGCCAGTCCGTGTTTTTACAATTAAAAATTAACTCCTGCATAGCCTGATACAATCAAGATTTCATTTCTGTTCTTCTAAATTACTGAAAAGTCTTTTGAAAAGCCTTGCATGCTGCTGCTCGAGGACCTTTGTACACAACCTAGAAAGTTTTGCATTCCTTGCCTGTAGAAGCTGCTGGCTCAGGCTGAAGTGTGGTTTTGACAATAGCAGGCACAGATGCTTCAGAAGGTGTAAATCCTCCCCAGTGGCAGATGCAGATAATCTGTCCCCTACTGTTAGCCACATCCTGATCTCTAACAGATAAAGACTCACTTAATCCCCAAAGCATGAGCTTTAATATCCTTTACAAAAGCCTCCTCCTAATTCCCAAGGCCCTGGTGTGGTTTTCTCCCCTGTGAGTCACTGCTGGGTGGCTGAGGGCTGTTCAGGCTGTCTGAAAGGCACAGATGTGTTTGCTGGAAGGGCTGGTCACTGCCCAGGAGCTGCTGCCAGCTTCCTTTCTGCAATTTGCAGAAGCAGCTGACTTCTTTTACTGTTATTAATTGTTTAAAATTTATTTATTGTTATTATAATAACTATTTATTTATTATCTCCTCTTTGACTCGCTTTCATTTTCCCGTGGAAAGAGTTGTTTTCTGGTGATGCAGCCCTTGCTGCAGTGTCTTTAGTGTGATACAGCCCCATTCCTTCTTTTCTGCAGGAAAATGGAGAGATGAGGCTGCTGGCCCAGAGGAGGCACTGAGCACTGCTTTGTTTTGTGACCAAAAGCCCTGTCTGGGAGCCTTTCCCATCCCAAAGGGCTGGGATTTGCCTTGCTGCAGGGTGGCACTGGCTGGTGAGGGCAGCAAGCCCTGGAGGGATGAGGAGCTCTGAGGCTGGGCAGGTCCCAGGGCAGCAGGTGAAGCCCAGCCTGACACTGGTGCCAGTGCCAAGGGACACTTTGCTGCCACCATGGTGCTTTCAGCTCAGGAGAGCATCTTGGATGAGTTCTGAGAAAAGCCAGCGCTGGTCTGTGCAGGGAGCTCCGTGCCCCTGTTCTGTCTTTGGAAAAGTCTGACTTTGATGCTCAGTGAAACGAGAGTGATGCTGTCCCAGCCCAGTGTTTGTTCCCTGGGAGGCAGCAGTGACATCCCCGTGTGCCAAACTCTGTGTAAGCACAAGGCTGACCCTTCCCTGCTGTACTGAACATTTCTGAAGAGTTTGAGATCCTGTATGGAAATCGCAGCAGAATATTTTGGTTGTATTTCCCTGGTCACTGTAAAAGCACAGTGTGAGCTCTTGTTTTGGAAGAAACTGGAGGGAGTAATGAGCTTGTGTGGAAGGTCGAGGGATTTTGATTTTTTTTTTTTCTTTTAGGGAAACATGTTTGTTTTAAGTAAATTGAAAAGGACTCTGAACACTCATGAGAGCAGTTTTTAATTGCTTTGTAGCAAGTGTTATTTTTCTTCACAATCTCACAATTAACCTACTCCCTGTGGCTTCCCAGTGTAAGTTCTGCTGTTGGTACAAATTGATTTTGCCTCTGCCTTTTGTATTGGGTGGAGAGGGGAAATTAATTCCCAGTGCCCTTGGCTCACTGGAAATCTTTTCCTGCCAGGGTCTCTGAATCTAAATGGTGTTCTGGGATTATTTAAGGACTGAGCATCTTTGTATTGTCCTGAATGCCATTTCATTCCCTTCCACCACCCCTCCAGTCTTCATTTTTTCCTAGAATTTAAATTGCAGCTCGTATTAGCAATGAGCAAGATTATGCAGGTGTGAGTAGCTCAGTGATAAACCTTGGGTTTCAGTGGCTTGTTAGATTTGCAGAGGGAGTGGGGAAAAAATCCTCTGTCATTTTGAGCTGAAAATGTGAATGCCTGAACTAAACCAGCAATTCATTATATTTGAAGGAAAGTTTGGAGAGGGATTTGCTTGCCTAATTTGAAATTGTCTTTGAATTAGTCTGTGACAGTCTTTTTATGAAAACTCGAAGAGTTTTATTTTGCTGTCAGTGCCTAATCAGTACATAATGGCAGCTTGAGTTAGTGAAGAGGTAGCAAATGCGTGTAGTTTGGACAGCTTCCAGGGCCACAAATAGACTGGCACACACTTCTTTTAAAACCTTGATCTGAGCAGCAAATAAGCATGTGTGTAAGCAGTGTCACCAATTCCTGCAGTGCATGGCTCTGGTAGTGGCAAGGACAGTACAATCCCAACAGAGCAGTGGGTCTGTGTGCTGGAGTGCAGCACAAACATACAGCTGTCTGTGCACATGCTGCTGGGTCTCTCAAGTTTTGGCACTTTTATTTTAAAGTGGAGAGGTGTGGGGGAATAGTGACATTAGATACTATCTAAGTGCTGTCTGAAGTGGCCAACCCTGTGTCTGTGCCCTGTGCAGATCTGGAATGGTTGCTGGAGGTTGTCAGTCATTGTTTCCTGTGCAAGGTGAATCAGACAGACCTCACTGGTGGGGAACCATGCACAGGCACACCCCAGGCTGAGAGTGTCCCTGGTCTGTGTCTGTGCTGGATGTGTCTTCAGCGACACCCAGAACGAGCAGATATCACTGGAGAGGGGAAAACACATCTTGCAGTGTCAGAGTGCACAGGAGAATAAGAAATGATGGCCAGAGGATGTCAGGAATCAGCCAGGAAGGATTTCCAAGAACATGCCCTGAAGCACTGAGAGCAGATTCCACTGCCAAGAGGCTGCTCGTGACAAGTAAAGGCAGACTATGGGTGGGGGTTTGGAGCAGTGCTTGAGTCAGTGAACCAAAGATTTGCAGCCACAACCAGCTATTAGTAACAGATGGTTTGACCCTGGAACTGGAGGTCAGAACCAAAAGGCTGGTGATGTTGAGGCACATTTGTCTTGTCTTGCTCAGCAGTCTGGGGGAGTGTCAAATAAAACATCCAGCCTGCTCCTTGGTTTCACCCTGTAGGCTGTGACAATCCATGCTGCCCCTTGGAGGAGGACAGAGGTTCCCAGTGACCCTGAAGGATCATGCACAATGACATGGCCATCGCTGTGTCACACAGTGCTACTCCTTTTTGTGGATCATGGGTATCTTTTAGCAGTCCCTTAAATGCCTGTGGTCATAGTCTGTCTCACTTGGGATAGGGTTTAATGTATGTCTCTTTCTGTTGGTGTGCTTCACTCTATAATTTTTGACCTCTTCAATTGAAAAGTGGATCTCAGGTCTGTGCTTTCATTGCTTTGCCCTCTTGTGTAAGTGACGAAAAAGATGTGCTGAGGATGTCAGCTGCACTCATCTCTTGTTACTTCTGTTGCTAGCAGGGTTTTTAAAAGCAGAGAAATAAGTGATCTCATTCTGTTGCAGAGATTTGTAGACAGAATTACCATTATCATCTTTCTCTCTGTGTATGTGGCTGTTGTTCTTCCCTTCACTGTCTTTTCTCAAATACATCTTGACATAGAACATGTCCATACAGGGATCTTCAGGAAAGCTGAATTAAATTAAGTAGAGGTGTGAATTTAAAAAGGATTATTTAAACCTCATTAGACCTCTGTGTTTGCACACTTTTCAAAATTAAAGTTGCTTTAATTTGATTTTGGTTCACTCCACTTCCTAAGTGAAATAATCTCAATTTAATTAAAGCAAATTAATTGAGTAAATGTCCAAAGAGAGACTTAATGTCAAGTAGAAAAGGAGCATTCAAGGAAAATGAGTGAAAGGAAGTTGAGCTTATTCAAAACTAATAAAAGCAGAAACTCTTTCCAGTCTGAGATGTTGCAAGAATTAGATGTGATCTGTGGCAAACACTGTAATTGTTATCTTGTAAAGGATACTATCAACAAGTGGGAGCCATTTCTTTTGGCTCATATGAGCAAACTCTCATCACTCCTTCAGTTCTGGGCACCAGCCCAATATTGTGAAAGGAGAACGTGTATTGAATGTCTTCTCTTTTTACTTTATTCATTCCTTTAGGAACCAGAGTAGATTTATACCAAATAATAACCTGTTTGTTTTGATTTTACCTCCCTGTCTCCTCCATCTGTTTCTTGCACAATATTTTTCTTGTGCTTTTCTCTTGAGGAGAAAAGGGATTGGGAGGAAGAGGGGTGAAAACACATCCCTTCTTTCATGTGAAGGTGCTTATCTCCACCTGTGCAAGAGGTGCTTGGCCAAACCTCATTTCTATCTTGTTTCCAAAGAAATTCAGGTCAGGTTCTTATCTGTCAGTTCTGCAGAAGGTTCAACAGCAGCAGTGGTGAGAAAAGTGGAGGGGTGTCATTCATGGCAGCAGGAGGGTGGAAGGCAAAGGCAGGATGTTATGTGGTGTTGGAGGTGCTCAGCGTGACCTTCAGTCTGATTTTCATCATCTGAGAAATGCAGTAATTAATGAAGAAGCTTCTCTGCTGCAGAGACAAGATTTCAGCAGCATTAAACATCATAAAAGCCAGGAAAAAGATGTGATTTACAATCCTAAGGGCTGTTACCTCTTTGGACAGGGTGAAGCACCAGGGGTGTTAGCTTTGCTCATGCTTGTACTCTCAGTGTTGGGTTAGTAAATCCAAGCATATGGATGAACAGTTCTGGAAGTATTTTCCAGTTTCCTTGCTTTGCCTCTGTGATGGAACGAATATTTAGTGGACTGAAGCTCATCCTGCTAGGCTGGCAGTTGGTATTTTTTTTTTATCCTCTTATGTTGTATTTTTAACAGTAGAAATGAGCTTCTCTGGGTTTCCCCTTTGCTCCCTGGCTTGTAGCTGGGTAATTTTTTTGGTGTGGGGATTTTGGGCTCTTCCCCATCTCTTTTCATATGGAGCTCCATGCAAAGGGCTTTTCTAAAGGGAGAAGAACTCATGTCTTCTTCCAACACTTCCTCCATCCCTGGAGATGTTTGTGAGCCAGTGCCTGCCCCCACCAGCTTCAGGAGCATCTCAGAGTCATTCAGAAGCCAAGTTTTGCCCACTCTCACAGCAGGGCAGCTCACAAGCACAAACTGGATGGTCAGAGGGAGAGAATGTAGGTTCCTGCTGTTTCCTCTATCTAGTGTTTATTCATTAGAATCATATTGTATCAAAGTGTTGGTATCTGACATTGGCTCTTCTTTCTACTTTGTTAAAGCCAAACCTCAGGTTTCAGACATCTCATGGTCCTGCAGTGCAAGAGGTACAAGGTTAGTTTTGGGTTTGATTTTGTCTTTGGGCTGTGAAAAGGAAGGGAAGAAAGGACACGGTTAACAAAGATGTCTGTGTAGGAGATGATGTATGCTAAATTCAGAGACTGCTTAAACAGACATTTAACAAAAAAGCAAATATAATAAAGAACTTCAGCATTTTTCCCCAAAATGCTTTTGATGGAAGAGCATTGTATAGGGAGGCTACTGGTTTCTCTAGCAGCAGTAAATTACATGATATAGTTAGAAAACTTGAAAAAATTTATGAATAGAGACATAGGTATTTAGATTGACCTGTGGTAATAAGGCAGAAGTATCTCTGACATAAGTAATTTTATGCTTATATTTTATTCAGGCAACTTACTGCTGAGGGATTGATGATACTGGTCCTTAGACACCATTTAAAACTAAAGTAATAGCTAATGGAGGCTAGTTGAAATTAATAAAAAATGCTGTTATGTTTGATTTGCATGTCAGTAATACAGGTTAAAGAACTAAAATGCTATTGGAGAGTTGTCAAGGCAGCTCTTTGGATTTGGTATTGCCTTCTAGCAGATACAAACCCTATTTCTTTGAATTGGAAACATCTACATTTTACCATCAGTCAGAGCCAGCAACCTTCTATATCTGAGTCACAGGACTCAGGTTTTCACAGGCTCTGCAGTGAGACACAAATGTAAATCTCCTCCTGTGGATGTTTTTCAGCTGACTGATGGTGAGCAGTTTCCTAAAGATGATGCTCTTTGTCAGCCAGTGTCTGATCAGGGACTTTTCTGGATTCTGAGTTCTGGAGAATTTAGGAGGAGAGAAGGCAAAGACATGGTGATGGAGATTGAGATGCCCATAGCAGCCCAGCTGATCATTGGCAGACTTGTCCCAGATCTTCTGACACCCTTTTCCTTTGGGCTAGATATCCATGATTTTGCACTCAAGCTGCTGCAAGATCAGTGATTGCTTCAGGGTGATGTCCACCTTGACATTGAGCTGGGAGTGGGTAGTGACACGACCTGCTGCCACCTTTTATGCTTATGACAGTACAAGGAAAAGGTACATGTGAGTAACTGGCTCACATTTGACCTTGTTTTGTGTAGCTGAGTTGAAGTCCAGGAGGGTTTTGATTTATGTGAGGAAGGGATATGTGTGCAAGATATCAAGCTTACGATTTTTTTTTTCTTTTCTTGTTTTTTTTCCTACTATCTGCAAGACCAGGCTGCAGGAAAAGAAAGACTGGGCTGGTTTATTACATGGCATTAGCAAATGGATGTGGTTTTCTTTCCTCTCTACAGCATCTTGCCTTTCAGTGGAAAGAAGCAGTCAATAGGAACCAGGTGCTGACTGGTATAAGAGTTTCTGTAAGCTGTTATCTGCTTATTTGAACTTTAGGTCTTGACATGGTTTCATGTCTTGCCCAGACTGTGCTGGAAGTTGTAGCTCTTTTGAGAAAGCTGGAATGAGCAGACAGTGAAGCCATTCAAAATAGGAGTTACTTTATCCTTCCATTTCCTATTGTGAAGCTTTCTCATTAGGGTGAATTTCTTACCCCCTGCAAATCAAGCACTGAAATGATGGAAGCTCTGCCTTCAAAGCCTGTTTGCCATACTTTAAAAGCAGAGAATGTCCTCCCTGTTAAGAATAGAGATCAAAATGTTTCACCCACAGTCCGTGCCCAAGTACAAATCCAGCTTACCCCACGAACCCTCTTGGAAGCTACAGTCCCTGTTCCCAAAGGATGTAGCCAAGCATCTCTGTTAGTGGGGCTGGGTGGGAAGGCAGTGTGAGGATGTCAGGGGCCTGGGTACCTCCCAGCTCCTGGGAAGCTGAGCTGCTGGAACAGAGTGGGAATTGTATTGTTGTTCTGTGGAGCTGGCTGACCTTGGGCTGAGCTCTGGCAGAAGCTCAGTGATGTGTTGCTGCTTTTCCATCCTATGCCAAAGCTTTAATGAAAAACATTTAAGGAAATAGTTGCAATATTTGTGTCTGCTCTACATGGCATAAACTGCATTTTGTGAATTCCATGGGGTAGCAAAGCAAAGAGAAGGTTTTCTCATCCTTAGTTTTGAACTGTGATACAGCTTATGAATGAGCTTCTAGCAAAATTAACAGACAAATATTATATTAATATTTAGAGCAAATAACCTTTCTTTTTTTTCCCCCTCAACTTTGTTCTGCTTCATTGTGTAAACTAATTAACAATAAAGCCTTAAACAAGCACTGTAGCAAAGTAAGTGTTGTCTTTACATATATAATTGTAATTAAAAGGCATTTCCTTATGGTCTTTCAAATCTAAATCCTTATACAATAGGGTCTCTCTACTACAATGATTTTCAGAGGTTTCATTAGTTCTCAGTGTACCAGCATTTATCGCTTTCTGCTCTCTCCTGAAAACTCAGTGGCTGTTAAGATTGAGAATTGCATTGCAGTGCTGTCTACGCTAATTAGGTTTTTTCCCAGCCTTGGTTTATGCCTCAGAGTTGT
This sequence comes from Buphagus erythrorhynchus, assembly GCA_013400855.1. Lineage (NCBI taxonomy): Eukaryota > Metazoa > Chordata > Aves > Passeriformes > Sturnidae > Buphagus > Buphagus erythrorhynchus. The sequence continues at coordinate 27,973 of VZTT01010442.1, read as the reverse complement.
GCTGCAGAAAAAAAAAACCCAGCCAGATAAAGAAAGCTGTTACAGAACTAATGAATCTGTGCAGCTTGACTGAGAGGTGGTGAGAGCTGATGGCAGCAGGCTCTGGGGCAGGGAACATGTTGGGGACTAACAGTCCACAAAGAGCCTGATCTCACCCAGGTAAAACGTGACCCCTCTGCCTCATTTCTTTGATTGTAGAACCAGGTCAGAACAACCCTGTTGGCAAATAAGAAAGATGCTGCCAAGAGTGCTTAGTACTCTCTTTCATGAAATGCTTTGCTACCTTCCACCAAGATAGGGAATGATATGTTGCAAGACCTTTTCCTGAAAATGTAGCTGGGGGGAGGTAAGGACTGAGTGGTCATTCTGTGGCTTCCTTCATGGAGTTGCCTCCTGTCTGCTGCAAGCACACAGCCCTGTCGTGCTGCTCTGTTCTCCAAGGATGGGTGTGTGTGGAAACCTTATGAGCAAAGAAAATGCTGGTCAGGATGCCCTGGCCAGCCTGCATTGCAATTCAGAGCTCCTCCTTAGAAATGCAGCGGCAGCTCCAGTTGCCCCCAGCATGGGCAGTTATGGGCAGAGGAAAGGGTGGAAACCTTGCAGCCATCCTGTTGGATGTGGCCAAAGCATGCAGTCACTTTGGTTAAGAACAGTCCTGTTCTCTTGACTCTCCCTTTTATGCTTACTGGTTTCTCCTTTGTTTAAGCAAAAGTGTTGGTGCCAGGATTTTTATTTGTTGAAGTGTTTAATGGCTGTTGTGATCCTTGGTGCCTCTGAGATGGACACAGATGAGGCAGTGAGCAATGTAATTCCCTCTGGCATGGAGAACTGGTCAGAAACCTGCTGCTGTAGTGGAGTCATGGACAAGAAATACAAAAGTGAGAGGTGTTTTAAGTGGGAAAAAACCCATCCCTCCCTTTAATTTTTTTTTTTTTTTTAGCCTATGGCATTCAATCAACCAAAAATAGTGTTCAGTTATAGCCAGCATTTCTCCCTCTGACATTATCGATGGAAGGTTCAAATTGAAGATTCCCTGTAGCAGCCTGTCATTTTGCAAGTGCCAGCAGCCAGACTTGAGACTCAGTCCTGGCAGTGAGGACTTATCCTGCTTAGCTCCAAGCTGGGCTCATCAGGGTACGAGCAAGCCTTAAATCTGCCACATGACAGTCAACTGCAGTGATTTTGCACAGTCAAAGAAATGCTATCTTATCTCTTTTATGCAGTATTGGCATCATGTACTGGGGGTTGTTGTGTGTTTTAGTCTACATGGAGTAGCTCTGGGCAGATAGCTGCCATAATGAGACTTTCAAGAGCATTAACCCTTGGAACAGGGAGCTCATTTGGCTCTAAATCAAGAAATGAAAGCGCACAGGAGAGGGAAAAATTAATCAGAAGCTGTTTTGATAAAAACATTGTGCTTTTGGTAGAAGTCCTGCTGAGCACGCTGCATCCAGGACACACAGCTTTGTTGTAGTCTGTTACTTCTTTTTCTCTCCAATTGACTTTAAACACAATAATTAAAGCAACAGAGATTAACATGTCAAGCCAAGCTTTTCATTTGTCCTCCTTTATTTTTTCTTTTTCTGTGAGCTACTCAATTTTCCCTTAATTCAGCAGATCATGTATTTTAAGGAAGGTTAACTCTACAGCATGTTGGTGGCAGAGGGAGGAAAAAAGTCTTGCTTTCCATCTGGAATTTCTTCACATAAATACTTTGTTGTATGTTAATGAAAGAAAATTATCTTTGTAAGCAGCCTTTCTTCTGGCAATAAGCTTGACTTAGCAGGAGTTCTGAGGCATTAAGAATAGAGATTTATTTCCAAATGACCATCCAGACTGTTCAAAAGGATTTTGATTTTCATAATTAGTTTTTTCTGCTTGTATGTTTTACTGTCTTTATCTTCTTTGCTTGAGCAATGCAAAGCTTTTCATTTAAACACATGTACTTGCATTTCTTTGATTTTATTCTGCTTGATATAGTAAATGCATCTAGACAAGGTTATAAATCATCTTCTATGGTATTTCTGCCCAAAATGCTCATTGTAGTGTAATGAGTGTTAGTAGAATCTCAGTGTAAATGGTGTTATAGCACAACAGCATTCTGATATGAGCAAAGATAAAGCAATTGATCAGCTCCAGAGCAATAGAATGTTTGGGGCTGTGGTGCCCCATCTCATTATCTTGCAGAGGGGACCCAGGAATTCTAGAAGCCATAGCTCATGAGGTGCTTTTTTCTGCTCTCTCCTTTGAGAACAGATCTTTACCTTTGAGCAAACCATATGCAACACTGGAACAGCCATTACATACCTGCTGGAAGCTTTTTCATCGCACAGCACAAAACTGGGCTGCTGCACCTGAGAGGTGCCAGTGGTCAGCCAGGCTCCCTTCACAGAGCACAGCTCCTGGTGAGTTCTTTCTGCTCCCTCAGGACACTAAGTGGCCCAGTTTTGCTCCACTTCCAATTTACCTGCTTAAGCTGGTGATGAGACAGATATCAGAGAAATTGTGGAGCTGCCTGTGAGCTGTGCTTGCCCTGTCCAGGGGAAAAGGGGTGAGCATCCCTTGGTTGGTAGGTTCTGTTCTGCTTTGAGTTATAAAGCAGCTGGTGGAGGGTAAAGCTCTAGACCTGGTCAAAGGGCAGAGCAGAGCTGTGAGCCACCACCTCCCACCTTGTGATGTCTGTGTGGTTTATTACATTCCTGTGGTGCTTGGCTGATCTCACCTGGACAGTCAGACTAGAGGCAGCTCCTGATGGATGTCCTGCTGCTGGGAGGGGCTGATGTAAACAGGGGCAGGGAAGGCTGAACTGTGACATGCACCATATTTGCTGGAAGTGAACACCTGGGAGCCTCTCTCCTGCTGCTCTGGGCAGCCTTGGTCCATTGTGCAGCATGGAATGGGAGCTCCTTTGGCTGAGTCCTCCTTAGTGAGATGTTAAACTTAAGTCCATTAATCTTCCAGTGAATGAGCTGTAGCACAGATGCATATCTTACATTTTATAATTGCATACAGCAGGTAGAGTTAAACCAGCCTCTCTAACTTACATCTTGTTGCTTTATTATCTGCAAAATGTGCTCTCCTGCTTTGCTGGAAGCCAGAGCATTTGCCAGCCTGGCTCTTGTGTGTCTCTGGGATTTAGTTTCCACTCACAAAGGCTGACTGCTGCTATGCAGACAGAAAACCACAAAACTTTGATTTTAGTTGGCAGTCATACTTGGACCACTGTAAAAGAGAAAATGTATTTGGGCTCTGTCTGCCCATTACTTGCCTACCCCTCCACACTTTGACTTCTAAGAAGAGATCAAGGCAAATGCTCTGCTCTGGATTAGAGTTGATATACAGCTTTGAGATAGACCATTCCCACCATACAGAAAGGATAATGAATCTGGGGAAGCTTTGGGAAGGTATAGGACCCTGAATGTGTCTCTAATGCAGCCAAGTTACTGCAAGTTTTGGAGATAAAATTGATGGACTTGAAAGTGCAACTATTTTGGATGCTGATCAACACCTGCTTTTAGAGCTTAGCACTGGCAGTAGCACCTTCTAGGAATCTTGGTGGCCCCTTCAGCAAGCTACCTTGGGTGCTTAAAAGAATCAGTGCAATTCTTCACTGCAGTGAGGGTGTTCTTGCCCTCTCCAGGAGCTGCTCCCCTGGGAAGGAATGAACTTCTGTCTTTACCCTTGGCTGTGTGTTCTGTCCATGTTAAGGTGTGTTGACTCGCCTTTCTGACCTCCCCAATCTGCTCATCTCTTTGTCCATCTGCTCTGTATGACTACAGTGATCAGAAGCTGTCCAGCTGAGCACAGTCCAAGGTTAGCACAGTTCAAGCAATTACAAAGGAGGCCTTGTTCTCTTGTTTGACAAGGCAAAAACAACACTACAGGTATTTGGGAGGAGTTGTGTAGAAGATGCTCTTACATCTTTTCAACAGATTGCTTTTTGCTTTTCTTCTCAATTACCTTTTGGTTTGTTCTTCTGTGGGCTCTTTCCTCAAGGGTGTTTCAAGCCCAGAGCATGTTTTTTGAGTGTAAACTGCTCTTTTCCTCTGCTGCACACACGTATGGGTGCACCCACGCTCGCTCTCTCTGGCAGCACTCTACTGTTTGTTTTCTTTATAAAACAATCTGCTTTGTTTCAGTACAATAGCACAATGCACACGATTGCTGTCACTTATTGTTGGGAAAGCAGCTTCTTTACATACTCATTATCTAATGCAGCAGACTCTCCTAGTACTCTGCCTGCTTTTGCACTGGAAAGTCTTTGTGGTGGTTCAGCTGCTGCTGTTTTTCTGTGTGCTGGCCTCTTGCTGGCACTGCAAAAGCGAGACAGTGGCTCCCTCTGGAGCCAGCACCACTGTGGCTCCAGGGACTGTCTCTTGCTGAAGCTGTCCTGATTTTCAGCTAAATATTTCAACCCAAGCAGTCTTTAGTTTTACCATCGAGAGGCCTGTTTCCTGCCCAGTGGTATTCTTAGAAAACAGTAATTAGCTCAAGAGTTCAAACAAAAGCTGTACAAAGAGGGATATGGGCTTGATGCTCTATAATTATTAAACCTCCATTTATCTATCATCTTCCATCCCAGAAGTTTCTATAGATATTCACATATTATCATATCTTTGAAACAATATCTGTGCAATATTTCTATGCATAAATTTCACTGAATTTTCCTGGCTATAAGTGGAATTATCCCTTGTCAGGATAGACCAGTACAGCAGCCAGCATGCAAGGAGAGCAGTGCCGTGGTTACTGTGCATGTTCCTGGGGGAAGTGATGGTCCTAAATAGTGAATACCATTTGCACTGTTGGGTTTTTTAAATTCATTCTTTAGAAAAAGAAGCAATTGTTTGCAAATTATTACTTTGATTTCTTTTAGAGTGGGCAGTTGTTCAGGGTTGTACCTGTTAAATTCAGCATAGCTGAGTGTTGCTGCATTGTATAGGCTCCTTAGCTGGGCTTCTAACATCAAGGTTGTTTTACAGACACAAGAGTAGGTGACAATCCTGCCTTGGACGGTGTAAACATTTTTGTGGCCATGTGAGCTCAGCCTGTGAGCAAAAGCTGGCTGAGAGGATGCCCACTGAAGGGGATGACTGGCATTTTGGCTGACTGGGATGGGCCCAATGGAAGTTTCTTGGATCTGGGCTTCCTGCACAGCTGCTCCTGCAGCAAATGGTGCCAAACCTGTCAGGCTGGAGGTGGCTGAGGGATGTCAGGCTCCCTTGTCTGCCCTACCCTGACATCATCACTGCCAGTTTAGGGCTGGACAAAGGCTGGGTTGAAAGCTCTGATTTTTATGGGTGTAGTGAAGCAGTGCTTCTGCCTGGTCTGCTGCAGATCTGGAGTCTGTAGGATTGGTGCTGAAATAGTTTGTGGCCAGTTAAGCCTGAAAGGATGCTGAAACGGAATTAGGGAGAAGGCTGGGGAAGGGGAGATCTGTCTGAGGGATGTTTGGAGTGTGTAGGTTAAGACCCACTTCTAGACTTGCTGGATGCTAGCAAGGTCTCAAGCTTGTAACCTGTGCTGGGAAGGAGGTGTGGTCATCCTGGGGAATGTTTGTCTGCCAGAGGTTCCTGGAGCAGATGGGGCAGCAGTGCACTGGCTCTGCTATGGACAGTCCTGTGTCCAGCCATCATTTCCCTTCTCATGTGCCAGCCTCTGAAGTGTTACCTCAATGTCACCTGTGCTATGTGCTAGGAAGATGGCAACCCCTAAACTAGGGTACCACCTTCTGGAGAGGGTGGATAAGCTATCTAGTCATGATGGGGGGATTTTACTTAATTGTTCTGTTTATATTCTCTTAGAATCTAAACTATTTATTATTTCTATTTGTGTAGTTTCTGACCTCACAAAACTAAGGAAAACATTCATCCTTCCTTTTGAGACACAGGATCCACTAATTTTGATGCATACCAGCTCCTGAAGAGCCTTCCTTAGCTGCTAGGTGCTTTCCAGAGGTGTCTCTTGGTGTAAGAATGAGCCACAGAGACGTGCAGGTTGTGGCACAGTGGTTGAGTTCCCTGGGCTCACTTGTGACAATTTTCATTGTGCCTCTGGGGCTGGTGTGAAAACAAATGTCCTTTAGCAGCCTTAATTTAAGAAATAACTGAGCATCAATCCTCTGCCTTTACCAGGCAGATGTTGCTTCTCATGGCCCTTTGCTGCTAGAAAATTTTAGCATAAATAGGACTGTGAAGTATTTTGGCTTTCGTTGATTGTTCTGCCAATATGTGTTTGAATGACTGCTCTGGTGTGAGAAATCCCACTGAATCCATCAGATTTTCTTGCAAGCTGAATTATAATGATTTCCTTAGCATTGTACATGGCTATATTTCAATATAAAGAAAGTTTTGACACAAATGCTGAGTTTTTATTGTCGACAGGCTTTGTGGTGGTGAGAAGTAGAAAAGAGTCATTGTTAATTGTTTCATTATACACAGCCCTGATCTCAGGCTTGCAGAAATCTGAGAGCAAGTTTCCTTTGAAATGTTTTGAAAAGGTTTATTAGCAGGAAAATTGATGTGGAAAGCCCTGAATGGGATGGCACAGAGTAAGGTATTGGCTGCTCCCCTTTTGAACAAGTGTTTGCCAAGGAAAAGTATCATTGTTCTGCTTACAGACCTGTGAATGATTTATGTGTTTTTAAAATAGTTGAATTAAAATGTATTTTTTTCTTTTAGGTTGAATGTACTCACTGTATTTCCCAGCAATTGGTTAAGCTAACATATAATTTTATTTTGTATTGTAAAAGGATGTTTTATTTGTAATGCTTTCCATAGAGTTTTGGGAAAATGCTAATATATTTATGGTAAATACTAGGGTGAATAAAGGAAAATATATATCCTTATAGTGACTGTATTCTAATCCACTACTGATTAATGGGTTATCTTCTCTGTTTAAAAGAATTGTAGCAAAAGAGGCCTGGATCTGTGCAAGATGCCTCTACAAACCTTTGATATGGAATAATGACCTTCCTGCAGATCTGCATTCTCAGCTCACAGTGCTGCTGCTCTGACAAAGGCAGCCCAGAAATAAAGCTGGCAGGGCAGTGGGTGTTATTCTGCAGCTTGAAGGAGAGATGGGTGCTTCCTTCCATAGAATATTTTAAAATCACTACTTCTGAGTGCAGTTTAACCGCATAGATCATTTCCTTACTAGAAGAGAAGCGCAGCGTTGACTTTGTTCTGAAATCACAGCTGACATTTTGAGGTGACAGCAGACGTGCAAAGTACCTTTGGTGTCCACACAGCACCAGTGTCAGCAAAGAAATGCTCAGTCTGTCACAGGAATGTTTGCCCTGTCTCAAGCCTGAGTGCGTTTATTGACGTTTCACATTTTCAATCTTTATGCTGCCTTTTCCCCGAGCACTTTCCCACCTCAAGCCCCAAACCTTTATTCCCTCACTGGAATAACATCTGCTCCTAAGTAGGAGTTTTCTGCTTTAGGTTTTTAAAACGTGCCCTCTCGTGGTGAGCAGCAGTTTGTGCACTCTGAGTTCGTTTATTTATTAATTTATTTGTGAAAATCCTGTCGCAGAACACAGGTGTCGTGGTTGTCTCTCAGCCCTGTGGGTAAATGTCTTAAGTTCATACAGATAAATATTCCTCTTTGTCTCTTGTGTCATTACAATGATGGTTTTGCTGAGGCTGGAAGGTGTGCCCCTTAGTGCCCAAGGGATGGTGTGAAATCCTTGGGAATTTGGGGTATTGAGTTTCAGCAGCTTTGAAAATTGTGGCTGTGGTCATTTACCTTGGTTTTGTGGGATAAATTATATTTCAATGTAGTACTGCAAAGACTGTATCACTGTCTTGTTTTGATGGTTCACATCAGATACTGTCTATCTATTTAGTCTATTACCTGGATTGCAAAGAAGCATTAATTTACTTTGAAAAGACAAAAGAGAAGCCTGGAGTGTGAAATTTTTATGTGCAGACTGTGACCCTGCCACCTCTGAACCTGTGACTGGTACTGTTCCACATGCCTTGGACCCCAGCTTTTAGGAAATGGGGGCGTTTTTCTTTGTGAAAGACAAGTTGCATCTTCCTAAGTATTTATTGCTACACCTACAAGATTCAGTTAAAGATATGAATACAAATAGGATTTTAGGGGCAAAGGAGCATCAGTGTGACTAAAATTTGTGATTTTTGAGTAATAATTAAGTTTAAAAAACCCAACAAAACCCCCGAAACTATCCTACATGATAAAGTAATTATTGTTCTTAAAAGCTCTTTTTAAATGAAACATGCAACCCATTCAGTGCCGACAATTTCATCAGAATTATGCTGAAGAGGTTTGAACTTCTCAAACTTCTCCTCCAGTGTCTTGTTAATTTGTGCCCAAAACCTGTAACTTGACTGACTCATCAGAGTAGATGTTAATTTAGGATAAGACTCTGTTTGCATAGGCTGAGCAGTGAATCACCAATATCTGAGCTATCAAACTTGAAGCACAAATGCGAGATGGGAGAAATATTGATTCTTTCAGTCTAGGACAGCTAAAAATTAGAGCTTTCTCTAAACTTTTCTAGAGCCTAGCTGGGACCCTGCAAAGTCAATCTGAGATGAGTTGAATTAATTTGCTCACACGTAGCTGTAGAGCAAGGCTGTTTGCATTAATAGTGGCAGAGTGACTGGTTGGTGATGGAAGAGGTCATATCTGCAGTAATGTGTGCTGGAGCATAAATTGAGTGGTTGAGATGAAAGGGAGGCTCAGTAACTTGCTACTGTTGTGGAATTTAAGAAATTTGCACTGCTTCCAGCTATCTATTTAAAAGTCAATGACTGGAAACCAAATTACTGCTTGGCCTTAAAGGCACCTTTGAGTAATTTTTCATGATGTGATTAGATAAGGGAAGGGGGGGTGAGCAAGAGATGATGATTATTTTTCTGCTTTATCTCATGAATTGCACTTGCAAGGTGTAATACAACCAGAAGTTCCCTTTTAAGAGGAAGTATTTAAATGCAAGTATTACAAATTATCCATTGTTACAATGAAGGCTTCTCTCAGAAATGAAGAGTAATGTGAAAGCCAGGAGCCAAACCCATCTGGAGGCTCAAATTAGTGATCACATGCTGCCTACTTTAATTCTGACAAGGCTACAATCGTAAAGGGTGCTTGGCAAGGCAAAACCTGTATTGCAAACTCAGGGTTAATAGCACCCATAAACACTGAAGAGTGTTGCATGGCACATAACTTGATGAACTTGATTGTGCCTCTCTTAGCCCATATGTATTTTAAATATGTGCTTACATCCTGTGTGCTGTGCTCTCTTGAAGAGCTACCCATATTTAAACTCTTACTTCAGGGAAAAAGGCAATAAATCAAATTAACTTATTGATCTTTGAAAAAAAACATGAACTGTGTGATGTTTACTGTGTAAGGACATGGAACAAGTAATATGGAGATTTGTGGTGAATTTCTGTTTTGGAGCAACATTTTCCAGCATCTGTGTCCTGGAGCCACTCAGGTCAGGGATTTGGGTGAGGTGAATCATGTACTTCCCATGTACTGGAAACCTCATGTATTAAGGACTTTTTCCTGAAGCATAAATCTAAGATCACGTTTGTATTAAATTCATGAGGAGCAGAAGAAAATACAGTTGAGAGTTGGTAAAGTACTTGCTAGTTTTACTGCAGAAGTGAGGGGACCTGTGTTTTTTCTAGGAATGCAGACCTGTGATCTGTGCAGAGCCACGTCCACAGCTGAGCAAGGCATTCAGGCGTGGAGTGGTAACAGGAGAACCTGCAATTGGGAAGGAGGGCTTGTCAGGGGATTAAATGACCACGTGTTAACTAATCGCACAAGTGTCTTTCATCTGCTCCTGCCTGTAGGCAACACAGAAACATGCTTTCTATTAAATCACATTCCACTGAGGGGCACTAGCTTTCATTGTTATCATCTTTTTTTATTTTCCCTTTTTGGCTTTTATTTTTTTTTTTCCCCCTGTTCTGATGGGTGAAACTGAGTTGCATTATTTTAGTGGTATGCATGCCCAAAGTTCTTAAGTCCATGCCAACAAAATTAAATCTCCTTTCAATTTGATATAATTGCAACATGTGTGAGGGTTTATATATTGGTTATTTTTTCAAAATAGCTTCTTTTTATATCTTTTAAAGAAGAAGGTAAATTTTAGTTCTATGGAACTGCTTTATTTGCAGTTTCTTGTGTGGTATATTTATTTGTTCTGAATGAAGACACTGGCCAATAAAATGTGTTATCTCAGTGATATTTACAGCTATTCTGCAGATCTCTCATCTTTATGGTCTTCATTACTTTTATTACTATCATATGAACGATGCAATAGTGAGTATTTTTGTCATATGGTATTGGGACTTTTTGTCTTTTCATCTTGATCTCCCATGACTAAAATGACAAACCTAAGTAATATTTTGATTTCCTTTTCTGGTCCTAGTTATCTAACTTCATCTGTAATAGCTTGTCCTGGACGTTTGCTCTCAGATTCCATGATTTGGCCATGGTGTGTGCAACCAAATGAAGGGAACACCTGATTTTAATGGACAAGATAATTCTATGGCATACTAAATCAGGTTAGATGTTCAAATCTTTGGTAGTTTCTTGCACCAGGGGGTGTAGCTGAAGCCCAGTGATGATCTCTGTGTTGCAGGCACTGGTCAGTGCCCTGTGCAGTGTGCTCCTGCCTATCTTCCCTCATCTCTTGGGGGATACTGGGCAAGTCTTTTTCACTTTCCTGTGATTTTCTACTCATGACACAAAGTACAAGGTAAACACAGCTGGAAGTCCAGCGAGAAAGGGACAGATATTTGCTGAATTAGAAGGACCTCTGCATGTGATGGTAGGGAGCTTTCCCTAAGGTGTGTTTCTTTACATGATCAAGTCCCAACATTAGCTCAGCATAATAGGTCTTGTTTGCCTTGGGTGCCAGTTCATCAAACTGTATTAAGTAGGTATTTACACTTCTCACAGCTGAGAAAGGCATTCAAGCATGTAATTGAGTCCTATCTAAATCAGTGGAATTTAAGTACAAGCCTAAAGTTAAACATGTTGAAATGCCCTGCTGAACAGGGAAGAGTTGCTGGGGGGAGGCAGCAAGGCCCATCTGTGTTTTCCATTTTGGGCAGGCAAGTGTGATGTGAGAAGCCAGGTGTAAAAGCAGCCCTTGCCATCTTACTCGTGCTCTGTGCTCCTGGAGCATCCCCAGTCCTACCAAAACAGCTGTTTACTTGGGGGGAGCTTGTGGTTTGGTTTTGGGGTTTTTTCCTGGCCCTTTATCCCTTAGTGAAACATAATCCTGCAACAGGAGTGGAGCCAGCCCAGCAAAGGCTTCAGCTGGCCCTGTGCTGGAACCCAGCCTGGGGCTGTGCTGTGACCCCCAAGGTTTCCCTAACATGGGGCTGGCAGTCAGTTTGCTGCCTTGGTGAGGAGCAAAAACCTAACTCTGGAGCATTTTGATGCCATCCAAAATAATGGTACAGTTATTATAAATATAGCCCTGCTGTGTCCCAGGACAGGAGGAGCTGCAGGGTGACACTGTGGTCATACAGCTGGTCTCAGGGGAGATAAGGAATGGACTATTGGTAGTATAAGGCATCTTCCTACCACTACCCCTGTGTTTGCATTAGTAGTTATAAACAGTGCATTTGTATTGATTTAAAAAACACCACATTAAAATCATCCCTCCCTTTGGTATAATTATGCACTACTTTATGGAGGCCTTTTAAATCAAGGTAAATCTTAAAACTAAGAGCGTTGGACTTGATCCTTTGTTATGGTTAAAAAATAGTGAAATAAATTCTTAAATAGGGGAGTGGGGTGTAGCCTGAAAGCAGCTGTGGGAAATCTGAATCCTTTTTTTTGTTAGCTGTGATTTAACCCTTCACTGGACATCCATGTTTCTGACTCTGTTAATGGACTTAGTCTGCTGTTGCTTTTTAGGCCACAAAGGTTGAGAAAAGATGAATAAGCAGCATTGCTTTCACAGCAGAGAAAAACTGGAGATGACAGAATTACAGCTGGAGCTGGCATTTCCCCTTGTGGCCCTGAGGTGTGGTGAACTTGTCCCTCTGCCACCTGCATGCCCTCTCAGTCTGCCTCCTGAACAGGACAAGGGGAGAAAATAAGACCAAGAAGCTTGTTGGTCAAGGTGAAGGCAGGGACATTGCTTACTAGTTACTGACACAGCAAAACACATTCAGCTTGGAGAAAAGTTCATACAGAGCCAGTTAGCTCAGGTTTGGATAGTGAGAAGCTAAGCAGAATTGGAACAGGTTTTCCCCAGGCTCAGCTTCTCTCCATCATTCCCGACCCCTGCAAGCCCTGCTCTCCCCAGGGGGATGCTCAGTCCAGCACAGCTCTTCCCTGCTCTTCCTCCCCAGCTCCTGAGGCTCCTCACAGGCTGCAGTCCCTGCAGAGCTGCTCTCAATGGGCTCATTGCAATGAGCTCGTTTTGGAGCCAAACTTACTGTGCACCCTATACCTAATGAATGTCTTCCTCTAGGTCAAGTGGCTTCTCATTTTGGAGGCTGAAACCATCTGCTAGATTTGCTGTTGAGCTTGGCATTGCTGTTGGGCCACTGCAATCTTCATTATCTACACCCCTGTGGCATTAAGAACGAACAAAATAAGCTGGAATTTTTGTGTTTGAAATAGTTTAAATTTCACCCCACATGCAGATATTAAAACGCTTTGGTATTTTTTTTAATAACAGTTTCTTCAGAGGGTTTCAGCACTTTTCTTTTATCTCCTTTATTCTCATTTTCACCTGTCTTTTGTGCAGCCCTTCCACTCATCGAAGCCCTAATGAGATTTGAAAGTGGTTAGCAGGGAATGAAGTGTTACAGGGGTCATTTGTGAGTGGCTGAATAGTTTTGACTTCAGATTTCTTTAGCAACTATTTTGAATTATAAATTCAAAGAAGAGGAAAAATTAAAAAAAAAAAATGTAGAGAGGCTACAGGGAACAGAACAGCTGCCTGATCCTTGAGCTGGATCTGCCCATGTGCTGTTGGCCTGGCTCAGCCAAGGGGCTTCTGTTCATGCCTGATCTGTTCTGGACTAATATTCCTTTATAAAAACATAGATGATACCCTCCCCAATTAAGCAGAACAGTAAAAATAAATAGTATATTTATCTGCTGCCAGTGACTTAGGTTTTTTTTTATTCCCAGGTAACTAGTGTGGAGGTACTTTCTTTTTTCTCCAGAAGATTCTATGTGGCACAAGACCTTTGAGATCTGGAAATGCTTAATATCCTCACTCAGCCTACAGTACTGCCTTTTAGCTGAATTTAACTTGCAGCATTGATACCCTAACCAGTTTGTGAATATTTCAGTCAGAAGAAAGTATAGCTCAGTAGTAATTTCAGTTGCTGGAGAATGATCTACCAAGGAGGGCCCCTGACTGAGGTGATTATTTTTTCCCCCCCTCATTGAAGAGCATTTCCTCTGTTTAATATGGTGCAATTTCAGTTTGCACCTGAGAGATGAGGAGAAATCGATATCTCTGCAAAGAGTCTTTCATGTAAGTCACCAGCCTGTTGTGGTTAGGTGAGAAGTTTTGGAGCCATCAGAGCCACAGCAGTAATAGCATCTTCTCTGTGGTGGATCTTGGGGATTCTTCCACTGCTGCAAAGAAGCATTTACCACTTGTTTTTGTCTCTTCCTTCAAACACTGTCAGTTGCTCCTGACAACAGAGATTCAGCTGCAGAGACAGGTGCTGAGCACGGCCTTGGCTGGCAGCTTGGGATTGCAGCTTTTCCTCTGGTGATTAAAATTAATTTTACTGACACTTTCAATGGGCAGGACACTTCCCAATTTATTGTAAGAGGGAACAGGTAGTGCTTGCTAGACAGTGAAGGTGTTTCAGATACCTGTGCACTGACCTCTCCAAACCTTTTCTTTAGTCATACTAACACTAAGTCTGGCTCTTCCATGTAGTTCCAGTTGCACATTGTGTATTCTTTTTGTTGTGCCTTTTTATGTATTGTTCAGATTTTTGATTTGAATTAATGTTCCCTTTTACCTATAGGTCCTTCCTTTTGCATTTAATGACATGGTTTTGTGCTAGGTTTCTTCTGAATGATGCTTGCTGATGCTTGAGGGGGCAGGGATAAGTCATATGGATCGTTAAGCTGAGATTCTTTTTCTGTAAATTTCTTTTGAAATAAGCTGAACTTGAAGCAAGCACAAAAAAACTTTGCCTTTTCATCAGCTACATAAGCAGCTGTGTCTTGAGGAACTGGGTTCTGCTGATGTGTCCACTCCTGCCTTTCAGGATGAATGATGAGTGGTGTGTAACTGAAGGCAACAGCATAAACTTTTTATATTTGGTTGCACTCATAAAACTGTGTGTTATTTCCCCCTCTATTTTTTTGCATTTTGCTGACAGCTCTTGGTAAAGATGATGTCAGTAGGAAGTGAAGGTGCAAACACTGCATATCTTTAGAATTACATAGAATGAAAGGCAGTGTTGTTTATGAAAAAATAACTTTGTTCCTCTTTTATTTTGAGACTTCAACGAATCATCCAAATGGGAGAGACTTTGTATAAACTGTCTTGGGCTGTTATTGACATGGAATATTGGATTAAAACAATGAACCATCAACAATTTTAGTTATTTTTGACAATGTGAAAGAAAAATATTTTCTGGTATTACATTACAAGATGCTGTGATTAGGAGTAATAGCCTTGCCATAATTTAATGAGTGTTACCCATGATTATAAACACAAAAATATCCCTGGTATTGAAATGTGGGCATGCTGAATGTGTGGTAGTGTGCTGGGATCTACCCCAGGGTCCCTTTTGTGTACCCACAGCTGTCTAAGATTGGGAAAAAAGAGAATTTGGCTGATTTTCCTCTGTGTTGCTGCCATGGAATGTCCCACGGGCCATGTGTGCATCAGAGGGACGTTGGCAAGAAGACTCAGACCTTTTCCTGCCCATAGCCACGTTTTGTTCCTTCCTGGCTGCAGTTCCCTGCTCTCACAGTACTGGAGATGCCTCTTCAGCCCTTCACATAACCCTGCTGGCTCAGAGCAAATTCAATAAAGTCTGTCTCCACCTAGAGGTGGGGACCCCCATGCAGATACACTTTGCAAGAGGGGTTTGTGTTGAGGGAGCAGCCCAGGCTCTGCAGGGTGGAGAGGGAAGCTGAGAGGTTGAGGAGCCTCAGCTTTGCCAGGGTGGCAGGAACAGCCACACCCAGAGTCTCGACACCACAGCCTGGTGGCTGGATGCTCTTGTTCTTCTATTTCTGTTGGCTCTATCTCGCTGAAAATATGGGAATTTAAAAATCCATTAGCTGATTCTGCCATAAAGCCAGGCTTTTCCTGTTCCTTGCTGAATCTTACACTAGGGAGGCTAAAAAAGCTGCCTGAACTCGGTAAATATCACTTTAATAACACTGTAATAACAAATAACACTATAATTTTATATGAACAATTTATGCTTCTTATATTTTTTAGATTCTGGACCAAGAAAGTATAGTAATAACTGGTGTCAATTTAAATAAAGGAAGGACATAATCACAACCTTTGAAATAACTGGAACTTTTTATGTACTTTGCAAATATATTCTCTGAAAGGTTATGCTAGTGCTTTAGCTAGACACAGAAATTTTAGTGTCTTTCTCCCATAATTTCTTCAGTAGCGTTTTCTTTTTATTAGTATAATTATTGCAGGTTAGCACTGCTATCATTTTCTCTTTTCATTGCTCTGTAGCATGCTATTATTTTCAGGAAGCAAAAAATAGGTGTATTTTATAGTGCCATTACTGTTCTTCAGCCTTTAAATTTCCTATAAAAAGCTAGTTAAGGGGTATGATCCTAGTGTTAAAATTGCTCTCCATGGAATGCAATAAGATGATTTATAACATAAATATAAACCCTTAATAGGCACCCAAAATGGCAACCCTCAGAGATTTAGCAGCACCAGTACTAAGCTCTTGATCACTTTAACAGTACATTCCTAGAATTTTTATGCAGAGAAGGAAACTGTATTTCCTTAGCAATGGATCTCTGGGCATCAGCTTGTCTGTGTTTCATTCTGCTGCCCTGGAATTTAGGTAATTTATTGACAGTATTGAGATGTAGGGGAGGCAATCCTGGGGGTTTAGGATGTTGGCAGTGAAAATTCAGATCAATTTAGAAGGGACTGAAGCTTTTCATGCGCAAAATGATTTGGTGTTTGTTACCCACACCTGGGAGTTTGTTGCTGTGAGTGGCACCAGTTGGCAATTCAGTAGCTGGAGCTCTTGGAGCTGTGATGGAGATAATGAGGCAGCCTGAAGCTTTAGGGCTGTGATTTTTGGTGGTTAGAGGTTTCTGACTCATTGGTCATGTTTTCCCAATAGTTTTTAGTGGTTCTGCTCACCTCATCCTGCCACCACGGTGTAGCTGCTCTTCCCCTGCAGTTCTGCATCTTAACCAGTCATTGGCCAGGGCAGCGTTTCTGTTCCTTCTTCTCCTGTGCAGAAAGGGATCTGACAAGTTCATTGCTTTCCCTGCCAAGGAAGAGTGTGTTTATTTTAAGTTATTTGGGTTAGCTGACCTTTGTCTGAGGCCCCATTTGACTGCAATAAGGTCGGGGCAGAAGGCTCATGGCAGCAGAGCAGTTGCTCTGTTTTCATCCACCTACAAGAAATGAAGTTTGCACTGTTCTGAGTTGGGTACTAATTAGTTCCCAAACTACCTTTCTCTGTGTACTCTCTCAAGTTTCGATGCAGCAACACAGAGCTGAGTCTTTGGTATGAATCTGAATCATCTCATTATTTTGAATGCTGAGGAATGTGTTAGTGCTGCCTGTTGTGCTTTTGCCCTGTCTGTCTGCCTGGTCCTCTGCAATATGTAGGGCTGGAGACTCAGCCCCCAGGGCAGGAACTTGGCAGCCAGTAGCTGGGGAAAAAGACCTCCACAAAATTATGGTTTCACAAAACATGTGGCAGCATTTAATATGGGTATGTTTCAATACCAAACATTTGCAGATTTCATCAGAAATTCAGGTAACTGACCTCATTTGCTGTCAATATTTCCTCAAACAGCTGAGAAACTACTTGCTCTCTAAGATGCTGGAATACCAATTTGACTGCAGATAATGTTCAGTTTTGCTGTTTCCCTTTGGCATTTCCTTATTTGCTACCCCTAACTTCCCGCCCTTAGCCAGGGCTTAGTACTTTAGATGAGTGTTAGTCTATACCTAGGGTTACAATCATGACTTTTTTAGCAATGATATTTTTTAGCCTTTGGAAGAAGCAAATGTTAGGAAACTAATTTTCTCCCCACGCAGCTGTGTTCAGAAAGCTGCTAGTGAAAGCTATTGATGCTAAAATAACACTGAATTTTTAAACAAGTGCTTCATCCTGTTATACACAATATGGTGTTCTTTTAAAGTTATGAAATAATGTAAAGATTCTTTTTCAGCTTTTATTGCTTGCATACCATGAAACCACAGAGATGCATAAGCCTGTTTGGCTGTGCCATAATCTTCAAGCTAATTGCTAAGATAACATAGCTGCAATGTAGAACCTGCAGCAGTTCTGCAGGCAAGCCTAATTGTTTGATATTTCAGTTTGCTATCCCATTTCAATTGCTGGTGTTTGTTTCTGCAAGTCTGTGTCTGTCATATTCATAAAACCATACCAGAATATTTTTCATTTTCTTTTAAGAACATTGCTTTTATTACTGTATTTCTGGTATAAACAGTGCATTCATCACCAGGGCGTTCTCATATGCCAACTCAAGAAATTAAAAGCATCTGGGAAAGATCAGCTAAATGTTGTGACCTGTCCCTTTCACTTACATTGCAGTTTATATTTTCCAGTATAACTAGGGCCAGAGTCACATGTATTCAATATCTAAATGTTTGTTTTACTCTGAAATGAGAAGAGGGAAGTCTTTTTTAAAGACCCACCATGTAGCAGTCAAAGCTGGCTTTGTTATTCCTTCTCTGTATGCTGGAAGTGCCTCAGGTGGGATCAGGAGGTCGCTGCTGTGCCCTTGTCCCAGAATCAGGTGTCTCTGGGACAGACAGGGTACAGAGGGAGGGCAGACGTGTGGAGTGAGTTGTCCAGGACTACCTGGCACATCGGCAGCAGGGTCAGGATTGTCATCACTTTCTGTCTCAGCTGATGGGCTGAGGGTGAGTGTTGCGTGTCAGGTGCAATGCCCAGGGAGCCCAGGTTGTGGGGCTGATGTCACCAGCACTGGCATTCTGCCCCAAATTCATGGGGACCTCTCAGGGATGGGCCCCTGGAGGTCTCCTCATGCTCCCATGCCAGTGGCAAGCTGGGAAAGAATACAATCTTTAAAAATCTCTCTGAAAAAATTTCCAGAAGTGGTGGCAAATATGAAGGAAATGCCAGTGCAAGGTTTATTTGAATCTTTCTCTGGAAAACATTTTGATAATTCCTATATGGCTATAAGCAATTTTGCCAGCCCAACACCAAGCAGATAAGTCACTCTGTTCCTTGTCCCGAATGTATGCATTTTAAATGGGAATGTCACACTTCAGATCCAGGTCCCCAAACTACCTCAGGTTTGCCATGACATTGAAGTGTTGCTGTGCAAACAGAGTCGTGTGTCACCACCATGTGTTAATGACACCTCTCAGTGTGTATGGTGACTCCAGACACAGCAGCTCAGTGTGAGGGTTAGCAGAGCTCTGCAGGAAGCAACGATCCCCTGTACTTAAGGGGGGATGAGGCAAAATCTCCCCTCTGCAGGGGAACCAAGAGGCGCTGCTGAGAATTAACAACTAGGCTTGGGATGTCTCCTAACACCAGAGCCTGTAGCTTTAGAATAAATTTTGCTTTTCTTTCTGTGTAATGTTGAGCTGAGCCAACAACATCTGTGTCAAATTTCTATCAAATATGGTTAAAACCTGTCAGTTTTGAGCCCTCCTGCATCACACATCTGTAAGAGGAACTGGTGTCTGAGCTGAGCTGAGCCAGGCAAGCAGCATGATCTGTCATTAAACTGAAATGGATAAAGGAGACTCTTTTTTCTCCTCATGCTTAGGGGCACTGCTGGATCCATATCTGATAAACCCTTTGCTCGTTGGTTGTGGGGTTGCCTGATGTCCTGCTCTTTGGGAGGGAGGGCCAGTCGTTTGGGTATACACAATTGTGCTCTGATATTTTCTTATGCTGCAAATGTGTGGGGAAAATAAATCAGCTCTGATTGAGCAAGTTCAAGAATGTCCCTTGAACTTGGAGAAACTCTGGAAAGCCCTGCAAATGCAGTTTTGTCAGAAAACCTGTTGAAATATCATGGCCAGGTTATCTCTTGCATTCTTAAACACAGCAGAGAAATTTGTCTTTGAAGTGCCTTGCTTGCAGACAGAGGTACTTTAAGAAAAGCATATTAAAAGATATGGGGTTCAGGGAGCTCTCCCAAATTTCCTTCAGTTCTTTCAGTTTAAACTTCTTTCAGTTTAATTCTTAAGTGCAAGATGGTTTCCTCACAGAAAGAGAAGCATAAATACTGCAGAATTGAGTGTTTTGCAGATACTTTGATTAGATTGAGGGATACCTATTCCTTTCAGCTTAAGCCAATGCTCTACCCCAAAAGCCCATGGCATGTTTGCATAATTAAAATGCAATTAAAAACTTCTAGGAGAAGAAATTTCATAGAGCTTCACCTGAGAAACCCAGGGAGCCAGGATAGGTTGTTTGGAGATATTAGGTATTTTTCCTCATCTCTTGATGATTTTTTTATTATGTGCATTAGGAGTTCAACCCTAGGCTTACTAAAATTTTCTTCTATTGCCTCTGGTAGCAGAATTGGAATGTATTTTGAGGAGGAAGAGGGGAGAAAAAAGGGGGCACAGTTTTTGTGTGATGAAATGTGGCCATTTTTAGTTCTCATAGTTTTCTGGGCATTTGCACTTTGTCTGTTTGATTTGAATGGATTCCCATTGCTGCTTGAAGATGTCAGTAAAGAGCTGTAGTGTTTTACTGATGCTCTCTTTTTAGTGTTGTGGGTTTTGTCCCTTGTGGAAGCTTTATACATTAATACCTTTTTAAAATGAGTATAATCCATCTATGACTGCAGCTGAGGACTTCATGGCAGCTGTATGGATTCTGCCTAGATCCCTGTGGATTTCAAATGATTCCAGGCTTATAGGCTTGTTCCTATTTACTGCAGAGACTTGCACCAAAAACATTTAATACCTGAGCAGAGCCTCAGGGGTCTGTTCACATCTAATACAAATTGATCCAGATGGAAAGGAACTGCAGATCTGATGTGAGTGCAACACGGGGGAAAATGAAAATGCTCTCTGAAGTTTCCCCCGAATGCTAGTCTGGGATTCAGACCAGAGCCAAGTGACACACACTGCTCAAGGCTTGCCTGTGCACATCTCCTACCTGTGCCCTCCTGCCAGGGCTGAGTCTTAGATCTGTGAACTGGGTGTGAGACCCCAGAGCAGGGCAGGGTGCTCCAGGAACGCCTGTCACGCTCGTGTCCTAGAGAGCTTTCCTAAGGAGGACCCTTAGGTGGTGTGTGATGGTCGTGTTTTGGGTATTAGCTCCTTTCTCCTGATGCCTGAGGGGATCCAACTGCTTCACTCCATGAGCAGGGGGTAATTATGGGAAGTGTTGTACTCCAGTGAGTTTGTATCTGGTAAGAATGTTAATCACGTTGCTGTATTTGGTATAAATATTTACATCTGAACTGTTTTAATTGGAAACTACTGTTGATTTTAAAAACATTCTACACAAGTGATGTAGCATCTTTGCATGCTTAATAGGAGGAACTGGTTTCGTGTGTGATTTAGGATACTAAATAACATATTAAGTTATGCAGAGCAAAATGTAAATCTATGTTTCTTATTTATGTTTTTCAGGTAAGAAATTGCATTCCGTTAAGCAAGGCTGCCTGAGGGAGTTGACAGATGCTGGCTCTGTGCATTCATTTGTAAGCTACCAAATCATGCAAAGTATTCTAGCATTAATCCTGTTTGATATTTTGGCAGCTTTCTGAATTAAATTATTGCTTTTAAAATGTCCAAACAAAATATTTCCTCAAAATTCTGTTGTTCCTTTCCTTCCCTTTGCAAAACTGTTATCTAAATACTGTCCAAGTTAGAGAATAGTTTCTGGTCCTTCCATAGACCTGCATGTTTTTCAGTGAATAATATGCAAATTTTGCCTGATTACTGTAGATCTTTCTGATATCTCTCAGATAATCAGTTGCAAGGATATTTCTTTAAGTAAATGTCATAAGAGGCAGTCTCCATCTCTAGTTGTGTTATATATTTAGGTATTCCCAGACAGTATTTTATCTCCACATTGATATAGTCTCCCCCAGGTTCAAAGCTTAATTTTGCCTCCCCATTTTTTTTTTCTTCTTTTTGGGTCCCTCTCTGCAGTAAGCAATATAAAAGACATAAAAGTGTTGCTTCCAGTCTCTTACAGCTAGGAAGTCTACCAACTACAATCAATAACTCTGAATTTCTAGGGTAAATTAAATGAAAGCAATATACATGATTCTCCCTCATTACACAGGAGAGGAACAGAAAGCCAGAAACGTGATCTGGTTCTTGTAGATACTTGATGAAAAATAATACAGCTTTGCAGGAAGATAGCCACCAGGAGTCTAAAATTGATTTTCTTCATTATAGCTGCTTGAGATTTGCATTTTTCATATCAAGAAACTTTTATAGTGGGAGGCATTTTTCCTTCTGAAGTAGTTTCTTTGGTAAGACAGGGAGAGAAAAGATTTTATGTAGACAAAAATACCCTCAAGTGTTACTTTAAGAAGGCAAAGCTACTGTCCATCTTTGCCATGGATGCAGTGAGGCACAGGTGCAAGAGAGCTAATTCAAGTCATTAATCCTAATATGACTACATTTCCTGGCCTTTCAGCACCAAAAGGGTTGTTTGAAGGGGGTCACTATTTTATCTCTGGAAGTAGATGGGAAAACTTGCCTTAAAATTGCAGTGTGGGCCCCTGGTTCTGCATGGGCTCCAATAAGGAGCTCTTTAAATATTGCTTTTTAATGGTGATTATTTTCATCAAGCCTTACATGGAGCATGGCTCATCTCATGGGGGTCAAGAGGGATTTCAGCTGGTGTGGTACAAGCTGCCATGGCTTGGCAGGACTGGGGAGACTGAAGAGCTTTGGGCAGCACTTGGGGGCTCCATCCCATTCTACTTTGCATTCCCTGTCCTGAAACAGCTCTTCCAAACTGTCAGGGGGGTGTTTCTAGGCCAGCCAGGCATGGCTGTAGTAAAGGGAGCAGCTATATTGACTTTTAGACCAAAGGAGCTGTGGGTTAGACACAAGTGAAACCCTCAGCTGCCCATCTACTTGGTTGCAATCTGTTCCTCAGCAAACAGGGACTTTTGTTGGGTGATAGATGATGGTGTGTTGAGAATGGCTACCAGTCTTTTGGATGATATGGGCGAGACTTATTATTCTTAGCTGAACATAAGGCTGGAAAATATTTGGCAGGAAGATGCCTTTGCATTTTAATTAATCAGTGTGGTTTTTTTCCTGGAAACAAATTGAATCCTGTGCACTTGGTTGGCTTTGACAGTAGAGAGCAATTCCTCAGCAGAGCACACAATTCACTCTTTAGTTTCAAAATAGAGCCCTGGACCTGGGCAAATAAGGTTATATGGGGGTCATGCTGGTTTAGAATTTGCCCTGCATCTTCATTTTGATTCCCTGCATGATGCTTTCAGCCAACAGAGATGACCCTGTAGCATCATAAAAAGGGATAGATATGAATGTTTTTCTTGCAGAAGTTAAACCCAGATTTATATATCTGGAAAATTGGCTCTGCTATCCAACTGATGTGTGTGAATTTTCAAACTGCAGGCTCTGCTGTAGAGATTCTTCTTGCCCCTTTCAAACTGTTTCCCCAGAAGGAGAAGTGCCAGCATAATCTGAATATGCATAAACTGTGGAGGAAATGATGATAATTAACAGCAGAGTGGCCAATTTTGAAATACTGTATTTATCATTCTTTATAGGTCTTTTTTTATCATTCTCACTTTTCATCAGCCTGGAAATGATTTCTCTTAGACCATGGCTGAGGAAAAAAAAAAACNAACCTATAGAGTGTACCTCATCCAGTAATAGTCCAGACTTCTGTAGGACAAAATCAGTACAATAGAAATAGGTTCCTCTTCTTTCACTGTCCATGCTGCTGCCTTTACATTTAACACAGAATTTCATTCCTATGATATGTGTCATATGAAATATTAATATCATTAATTCATTTTTGCCATCATGTAGAATTTAAATCAGCTGGGAACTTCAGTCTTCCAATTCAAGACAACTTAAATCCATAAGGAATTGCAGCTGTTGTTAATGACTCTCACATAATTAATTTTGTCGTGAAACAGAATGCTTAAGTGTCTCAGGTACTAAATGGTCTGTATTCTTACAATTCAATTTTAGTTTTAATTTAATTAAACTATAGGATATCTCATTGAGAAACATTATATGTGAAAAAGAACTTACATAATGTGAAGGGCAAAGTGCTATTAGTCTTGCAGTGATAAAACCTAAATCAGATGGAAGTGAAAATCTAAATCAAGTGGAAGACTAGTGCAGAGCCAGTAATCTCTGTTTAAAATGAGACACTTTGCAGTCAATAATTTAATCTCATTCAGACCAGTCTTAATTTAAAATGGCTTTTCTTCCATTGCTTTGTGTTCCTCTGCAGAGCAAGTCATGGCATCTGAGGTGGCTTGCACAAGGCACCTGATTTTGTTCATTTATTGCACTTTTGTACAACTGTAAATCTACTCAATAAACACTCAGCTGGCCATGAATCTCTTAAACACAATAGCTGGCACTGGTTTACACAGTTCTTGCCTATTGTCTTTGCCAAGGTGATTACTGTTCTGCAAAGGCTTGTGAGAAAAGATGTGAGCTTTTGTATGAGCAATGGTCTGTATGTTTTGGTTTACTGTGTTGTTTTGGGGTCGTTTGTTTTAACAATTGCACTGTAATTTAGTGTTTTCAGAACGTACTGTCTTTATAAACTTATGTCCTATGTACTAGTTGTGCTTGTGACAAATGCCATTGAATCATTTGGATTGGAAAGATTCCTGGGAGACTGTGTAGTTCAGCCTCTTGCTCAAAGCTGGGACAGTGCTGATTTTATCCCAGCTTGCTCAGGGCTTTGTCTACACCTTCAATGACAGAGATTCTTCAGCTCCTCTGGGCTCTTGTACCAATCCTTAATTATACCCAGGGGATTGTGTCCAATATATGCAGTCCAGAGAGTCCCATTCTCCTTCCTCAAAGAAGAGCATGGCTGTGTTCTCTGTAAGCCCTGNCTTCCTCAAAGAAGAGCAGGCTGTGAGCAGAGAAGGCTGTGTTCTCTGTAAGCCCCACCTCAGTACCTGATGGCTTCTGTAGGCCCCCCAAAGCCTTCTCCTTTCTAGGTCAGACTAATAACTCAGCCTCTCCTCACAGCTTGCATGCTCCAGTGCTGACCATCCTGATGGCCTCAGGTGGACTCCCCCAAGCTGATCAACATCTTTCTTATATTAGAGGGGCCTCAAGATTGGAGGCACAATTCCAGCTGTGGTTGAAAGAGCTGAGAAAGGGGAATAATGGCTTTCCTTGATCAAGTGGCTTATGCACTTGTTGTTGCAGCCTTTGGATCCTGGCACCCTTCACTGCTGTTAGGGCTCACATGCTGCCAAGTGTCCACCTGGATCCCAGGTCCCCAGGCACTGTTTGTACAGATGTCGTCCTAGACAGAATTTGCAGAACACTGTTTTTTACTAAGCCAAAGTAAACGCTGCAATGATAACTTAAAACTTTAACTTGCATCTGCCCTCTTGCCAAAAGAATGAGCCACCTGCTATTAATTAAAACCAGCCTAGTACAGCTAGTGGCTAAAACCAAATTCAGGCCTCTGCATCTTCTGTTTTAAGCATTCATGTGACTCTCCTGGCATCCTGTTTCATTTAAAGGCCAAATTCAATGCTTTCTCTTGACTCCCACAGGCTTTGAGCTGTGCCTAAAACATTTCCTTTCAGTCAAAAGCTGTCCAACTACTGCTTTCTAGACTGCCCACACATGCAGTGAAAGAGCCATGTGGAGGCATTAGAGAGTGAATTAGAATGAATTAGAGGAGCCAGGTTCTATAAAGGCTGGAGGAAATGCAATGTAAATGGTAGTGACAGAGAGGAACTGCCAGTTCCTTCAAGCTGAAATCTTGTTTACGTCTTTGTGTGCGTGCTTTTTCCTTTTTCACAGAATGCACTGCCTCTATGCCCTTCCTCACAGCACATTGCTGTCTTTGTCTAGCAAGTCTCTTGTCTTCACTTGTAGACTATATTTATCTTCATCCAAGTCACCTTTCTCAGTTAATACCAGATTTTCCACTGCTGACATTAGTGGGACCCTTTCCTCTGTCCTCTCCCATTCCCAATTTGCACAGCCTTTCTTGCCAACACAGACCTCAGACCCCAGGTACCCTTTTCCTTTCCCATCAGGTACAGTTTAAAAAAAGAAGCTGTCATTTAAACTCTTGGCTTTTAAAATAACTTTCTGCTGTGAGGTCCAGCTGTTTTCTAGCACTTAACCTTTCTTAATATAATTAACAGTTTAGACATGAGTTTATTTCACAAAGCCAGACGCAGATCCTCACAAAGAGGAAGCCCAGAACTGGTAGGCATACTGCTACTTGTGGTCGCCAAGCTTTTAATTTATTAATCTTCTGACATAGCTGCATTAAGAACTGAACCTTTTAAATGGTGCCTTATTATTTTCTAAGTACTCTGAAGTACTTTCTGAAAGCTGAGAAGTGATAGGGATTGGCGTTGTGGTTGCAGGCAAAACTAACAGCTGTTCAAATGCCACAACAAATGGCAGAACTTGGGGTGTTTTTGGACAAAGGGTCCTTGGGCCAGCACCCTCTCCTTGGCTGTAGCCATTCTGTTTTATTGCACAGGGGCAACAATGCAGAGCTGTTGCCACTTGTTTTCCCCTGTGCCTAGGGAATATTTAACTGTAGGATGTGTGGGTTGATCTCCTCCTGCACATTTTTTGTGTTCTGGGAGTTGTTTGATTCCCAGGGGACTGAGTGTGCCAGTGCATCCTCTGCTGTGGCCTGCCTGAGCACTTTCAACACTCTTTTTCTGCATTCATCCTCACACTCTGAGGCTCTGAAGGCTCTGATAGGTCGGACTTGATCAGGCGCAATTTGCACCATGTTCTGTAGAGCGTTTGCAAAATGTGCTCCAGGTATTGAATGAACATTGGAATGAAGTCTCTCATAAGCTGAAGTGATGATGGCTACCTGGCAGGCAGCGAATGTGGATCTGGAAGGAAAATGTCCTGGGGAGAGGTGCCACACAGGGGTTTGGACTGCTGAGGAATCCTCCCCTCCCACTGGCCCCCAACTGGTTTTCTGAGCTGCAGCAGGAGAGGGAGGTCTGTGGGTGCACAACTTCCTGCCTTAAGACTTATTTAGGGGTTTTTCTTTGAGCACAGGGAAGCATCTGACCCTGCCTAAGCCTTTTGCTTTGTTTGAGCAGCTGCTGGAGATGTTTGGGACTGTCAGTGTCCCTCCAAAGGTGTTCTGGTGGTGGAGTGGCTCTTGGACCTGGGAACTGTAACCCTGTCTCTGCTGTCAAGTCAGTGTATAGCCTTGGGGCAGACTGTTTAATCTCAGCTTGATCTCCTCTGAAGATCTGACCTTATTTCCCTACTGTGTAATTTTTACAGCCACAGGAGGATTGAGGATTAATTAGTTAATGTCTGTGAAGTGTTTTGAGTGTGTTATTTAAGGGTGAAGTATTATTGTAAGTCTCTAGGGAAGCGTCATTGTGTTTAACGTGCGTACTGGCGTCTGTCCTTCCTAGAAACTTGACAGATAAATCCTGTTCCAGATCCTTTGATTTCCATGTCTTCATTATTCATTTTGCCCTATTTTGGAATGCATTTTTAATTTGATTTGAATTAGAAATATAGCTTCTATGTGGCAGTAGCATGTAAAGTTAATTTCCTCTTTTGGACATGTTATTAGTTTTAGCAATATTTCTGGGAAATACTACCAGAACCACTCCAGTCTATAGAATTGAGTATATTGAATATATTGAGTCTATTGAATATACTCTAATTCCTGGGAGTAATTGTTGGGGTTTAGGATTCTTCTTTTTGTTTTTTTCTCTGAGGGAATTTCCTCCCATATATGTTGCTAAGAGAAAAATAATGACCGGGTACTTAAGAGAGACCAAAGAAGTTGCCAAGCTCAGGGAAGGGGGGCACTTGGCTACATTCCTCTTATCTGAGGGATTCTCTGGGGAGAGCAGAGGTACCTCGAGAAATGGGCTGGGAAAAAAGGGGCTGGAGCAGCTGCTAGGTCCTTGCTCTCTTGGATTTAGGCGGGAAGGAGGCTGCAGTCGCAGTGGGAAGAATTCACCAGCACTGCAGGGTTCTGTCTTCTGCCTTCTGCCATGAGTGGAGCTCTGCTTGTGAGAGCAGCTGTTGCACTGGGCCCTTATTAACACCCACCAAACAGGGGACCCTCCATCATCTGCTGGGGTGCCTCAGGGGAAACCCTGGCATCCCAGGCCCTTTCCCCACTCAGGGAGCCTCTCCTGGCTGTGTTTGGGAGCCAGCCCCATTGCTCCTCTGCCGCTGCTCCGAGGTTTCCATGCTGCCCTGTAACTGCTGGGATGCCCCACGATCCCCGCTGCAGCTGCGGAGTTTCTGATGCATCTCATCTACCTCTCTGGAACTTTGCTCATCCCTGCCTTCCCAAGGTTCCTTACAGCCCCTTTCGCCATGCAGAGGGGCACCAGGATCGGCTGCCCTGTGGCCTGTGAAGCAGCCCCTGCTGCATCCCTCTCGGCCCGCCCTGCCCTCCGTCCCTCATCCCTCTCGGCCCTCCCTGCCCGCCATCCCTCATCCCTCTCAGCCTGCCCTGCCCTCCGTCCCTCTCGGCCCGTGCCCGCCATCCCTCGTCCCTCTCGGCCCGCCATCCCTCATCCCTCTCAGCCCGCCCTACCCTCCATCCCTCATCCCTCT